>PVKM010023003.1:11371-21434 GCA_004027735.1 Carollia perspicillata | reverse complement strand
TAAAAAAATAAAAATAAAATCAAAGCCTGGCTCTTAGGCATCCACAGACAGATTTCTAAAGGAAATTAGAATGAATTATCCCAGGTGCTTAAACATGCATTATTAGCTCTTTTAATTTCTTAACCAGGTAAGCACTGTTCATCCCATTTTGTAGATGAGGAAATTGAGGTCCAGAGATACGAAGTAGCTTTCTAAATGCCTGTGCTCCTCTCCCCAGCCTCATCACTTCACGCTGTCATCTCTTCCTCTGCTTTTGCACATGATGTTCCTGCTACCTGGAACGTTCTTCTTTCCCTTCTTTATGTAGCAAAGTCACCTTCGAACACAGGCCTGGTGTCTCCTCCTCCGAGAAGCCTTCCCTGACTGCCTGCGGCCTGGCCTGGTGGTCCCACACCCATTTGGAATTGTTTGCTTTTGCTTGGCTCTCTATTAAGTCAGTGGCTCCACAAGGGCAAGGACAAGGTCTTAATCACCTACCTGTGTGTGCCTGGCATGTCCCACAAAGCCCTGCAGACAGGAGGCAGTGAATGTTCTTTGGATGGCTGAATGAATGAATGAATGAATGAACTCTTAATGAGTTGAGAAGCCAGGATTGGAGCCCAGGCATTGGCACATCTCTTGATTCCAAGGCATATTCTTGGCCTGGGTGTATGTGTGTCTTATACGGATCAATCAGAGAAGATACAGAAACATGATCTATACCACAAAACAGACCGTGGGATTCGATCTCTCCTCCATTCTTTCCTCCATTCTTTTCTAGTTCCCTCAGGGGAAATAGAGAGTGAATACGGGTAAAGTGAACCAAACCCTTTTCCCTTTTGCATGAGAATTTCACCTTTGTTAACTGTTGAGCATATTTCCCCTGGAAACCTGAAGAAGTTAGGATATTAACAATGTTCCTAGGCAACTCTGTTTATGGTGGAAATGCGCCCTGACTGGTAAGTTGCATCTAGACTGGAAGAAACTATAAATAAATGATAAATATCTGATAAAGAAGCCATGCTTTACGTTCCCCGAGTACAGTGACTCTTGAAACTAACATGCCGCTTGCAGGGGCCCATGAAACTGTGACCAGCGATATGAGTTCTTCCAGGAATAAGGCTTCTAAGCCAGGGTGGCTTTCAAACTCACTCTGTGAGTCTCATTCCTTTGCACTGGAACTAAAACCGGGGGTGGGGTTCGGGGACAAACAGGAGCGTTCTGCAGCGATGGAGGGACAGATCACGTGCTCTGCCGGCAGGCTGTGATTCCCGTCCCTGCTCCTGCCAGGAGACGGGTACCAAGCGTCACCTGTGTGCATCCTGTGAGTCTGAATGTCTAATGGAAGCTTAAAGAGTCCCTGTGGGAGCTGCAAGGAGGCAAAGGGAACTGATACGGGAGAGAAAAGAGACCTTTCCGACCAGAACCGCTGTGCCTGTTCTGGACTGGAAAGTTCCTTAGACCCTCTTGTTTATGAAAGACCTTTAAAAACTGGGAAGGCACCTGCAAGCCCTGTCCTACGAGGCGCCCAGAGGAGCAGGAGAGCACCTGGCAGCAGGAAGGAGGGAGGGGATGACTCACCGGGCCTCCCAGAGGCCTCGCCACAACCTGAGATGCGAGTGTAGGTTATGTGAGAGAACAGAGGCTCCAGGAGGTTGAGTGACAAGTCCAAAGTCACACAACTTGTACCTGCCAGGACAGGAAGCCAGGTCTTTCCATGGAACTCAAAAGTCACATCTGAATCCATTACCTGGTTTTGCATAAAAATCAACTTAAGAGCTCGGGAGGTCTTATAGAACAGAGAAAGCATGTGGGGGTGGAGGGACCTTTTCAAAGACTGTGGGTAGCCCCTAACAGGCACTCAATAAATAGTTGCAGAACAAATAAGCAACAAAAGGCCCAGGGTCCATCTTCCACATTATCAAGTTCAAGTCAAAATACAGCACAATGAAGCACCAGAATTTATGCATGAGGTTGATCCTGAGCGACGCTACTGAGCTGGATTCATTTCCAACAAGTCTCTGAATCATTTGTGCAAATTAAGCCCTACTTTGAGATAAGCATCCATTAATTAGCTACAATGTGAGGGCGTTCTATTATCGACGTTGAAAACTAAGGCAGGAGGCCCTGCTAGGAGCCCCCTGGCCCCCCAAAGAGCTAATGCATTAACAGGAAAAACAAGGACAAGCTGACCCCACCCTTCCACCCCTGCAGAGGGCAGAGCTCCTGGCACCTGGCAGGTGGAACCTCAGGACAGAGGGGCAGAGAGAGCACAGTCCAAGCCCAGCTCCGCTGACCGGCTCCTCTGCCATCTTTTGTAACTTGACCTGTTGGTATCTCACCTACAAAATGGGGACACGTGTGCCTAGCATGGTTCTCGGGAAGACTTACTGAGACGATATGAGTGAATGCACCTGAGATCGTGGTAAGAGTTCAGAGAAGAATTTGTGCTTATTTCTATCCCAGTTTTCTCCATAAAATAGAACATTTTAACTTTTTAAAGATTTTATTTATTTATTTTTAGAGAGAGGGGAAGGGAGGAAGAAAGAGAGGGAGAGAGACAGCACTGTGTGGTTGCCTCTCACATTCCCCCTACTAGGGACCTGGCCTGCCACAACCCAGGGAACCAAACCGGTGACCCTTTGGTTTGCAGGCCAGCACTCAATCCACTGAGCCACACCAGCCAGGGCTAAAAGAGAACATTTTACAAATAAAAATCCATTAGAGGGGACTTTTTGCTCAAGATGGAGGACAGAGCACGCACTTTTTACTTCTCTCTTCTGGATCCCCACTTTTCTCCTTTACAATCTAATATATTTCTGTATATCTTACAGAGAACAAAAAATAATTTTTAAAATAAAGAATGGGGGTACTCAAGATAAAGGGGGGAAATGATAGAAGAGTTAAATAAAATTGGGAGTGAGTTAATGAGCAAAGGACGTTATGATATCCTACATTATGGCTGCAAGTGACCTCTTTTGCCTCTGAGCTTCCTGGGAGCTCAGAGAAGGTGAAGAGGTGGTGAAGAGCACAGCCATGGTCACTGACCTATATCGAGGTGAGGGCGGGGCACAGGGCCTCTTGTTGAAGAACATGACAGGACTCCAAGAGAAACGCATGGTCCCTGCCCAGAGGTGACTGCATGAGGCATGTTCCAGAAGCTCCTTGGAAATCAGTCTGGAGTCCTCCCCACCACACAGGAAACTGTGACATCACAGCTCAAGAACTCTCGAATCCTACCGAGGGATGTGCAGGAGAATCTCCTTAGGCCCCAGAAAATTCCATTAATTCTGACTTTTCTTCACTCCGCTTGGAGCTAAGAAGCAATTACCTGCAGCTCCCACTCATATCATGAGATAAAGAACCCTCAGTGAGTGACTTGCAGTCGCTGAAAGTCATGCTGGCCTTGGCCTGGGAACAAGAGGAAGATGAGTTTTCTGCCCCAGATGCATCCCCCTGAAATGGACATGGTGGTGTTCCCCTTTCCACACATCCGTCCCCCAAGTGCTGGGATATTCGTTGCTGGGCTCACACCTATAGCCTCCACTGGGAACCGCCCCCTGCCACAGGGAACTACTGCAGCCAATGACTGGGCGGTGCAAGAATCAAAGGCATGGGCAGCCCCCTGCACACCTCTGAAGAGCCAGCCCAGGTGCAGAGCTCCCTGGGAGATGCTTTCCTCAGTAAACTGTACTCCAGGCCAACACCTCCCGCTGCCCAGTTATGCACGCCTCACCCCCTCCACAGTCAACCACCTGAGAACATCCCCCCAAAGAAACCTTCCACAAGCCACTCTCCAGCTGAGTCTGTGTCCAGGGAACCCAAGGTAAGAGTCTCTCCAAGGTGAAGGAGACTCCCCCATAACCTACAGGGGACCTGAAGAAGGCAGGACACTCTAGGACACCTGAGAATGTCCAGCCAGAGCGCCATGCCCCAAGCCAGCAGTACATCCCTATGGTCCTGGGCCAAGGAGGGAAAACCCTCCCATAACCGAGCTAGAGCCGTGTTCTCGAAGTGCGCGTCCCAGACCAGCAGCACTGGCGTCACTGACTTGTTAGCAGAGCACATGCAGAGAACTCTGAGAGTAGCCCCCAGCAGCCTGTGCTGTAACTGCCCTCGGCTGATTCTGTTGCACTTGACTTTGAGAAGCAGAGCATTCCGGCTACTGGGGAAAATCAAGCACAAGTCACGAAGCCTTCCCATCATCAGAAGACTGAGATGCCGTTGCTGATGCAGGTCTGAATCCAGCACTGGGAGACACTCCCTACTCTCCACCACCCTTCCGGCTCCAAGGCACTCCACTGCTTAAAGCCCAACAGGCTGGTCTGCAACACTCCTTCCGATGATCTCTGTGGGTGTCCCAGCTCCCCCACAGGCAGGCCTCCCCACCCCAGGCTGATAGGAGCCCCAAACCACCCTCCAAGCCCCCTTGAAACGGCCGCCCCCTCTTCTACCTTGAATGCCCTCCCTCCACTCAACACCTGCCCCCATGTAGCAGCCCGGAATTTCCTACAAGACTGCCGTGTGAAGCTGTGTCACAGCCTGGCGCTGTCACTTCCCCAGACGATTATATATTTAATTACGAATTACATTTTGAGTCAACATATTACAGATCCACGGTCTTTCTCATGCAGTGAAGGCCGGTTTCCCACTGAGTCCCTGAGCCTCCGGGACACGGCTAAAACCCTGGCAGCACACAGCAGGCACTCACGAAAAACCTGGTGAGCATCTGTAAACCAGTGGCAAACAGGCAATTACATACGGAGACACTGCAACTTTGTTGCTAGCAGGCACTGGAAATCACAATTGTACAGCAGCAAGTTTAAGCTTCAGGACGATTGATCAGAATTTATTATCTGGTGTTATACAACCCATTTTCACTAAGATATAAAATTACAGTTTACCATGACTCATTAAGCTAATAATTACTCGCCATATGTTTTTACCACTGCGCACAAACCCTGCTGAGAAATCGCTGTGAAGGTTTTTGGTCCACGTGAATCGGAGGCCTGTCTGCCACATGGATGCAGGATTTGCTGACCGGGACACACCGAACTGAAAGATGGGACGGAAAGGCATGGACCCTAAGGGTCTGCCCCCCTCTTCACCACGACGGCCTAGTTTGCCCACACCACCCTTGCTAGGCCCGTGGTTCTCAAATAGGGGCAATTTTCTCCCCCAGGGAACACTTCCCAAAGTCTGGGGACGTTTTTGGCTTTCGTGACCACAGAGGGGCGGCCACTGGTCATCTAGTTGGTAAAGGCCAGGGATGCTGCAAAACATCCTAGGATGCATGGGACAACCGCCACAACAAGGAACGATCAGGTCTAAACTGTCAGTGTGTCGAGGCTGGGAAACACTATTCTACATTAAAGGGAACTTTCGTATCTGGTACTTTAGTCTGAGCTTCCTAGTAATGATGTGACAAAGACATGAGGTCCCCTTGTACAGATAAGACCACTGAGGCCCAGAGCGGTTGGACGAGGTGCACGAGGTCACCAGCCCACGCCAGTGAATGGTGCGGCTGGGACGTGCACCAGCCTTCTCAGCCGCCCAGACCCACCTCCCCTCCCACACAGATTCAAGAAGGAAACAGAACGTCGCAGAGGAAATGAGCAGCTCCCGTCAATTCATAGTCCTGAACGGTCCAAATCAGAGGCTCGGGAAAATCCGATCCAGAGCCCGAGGCCTGGAAGCACCTGATATTAGAAAGACCCCCACCCGCAGGTGCTGCGGGGATGGCCAGTCCTCCAGCACACCCAGCTTGAAACTGGGTTCCCCTCACATTTTACCTTTCAATCGTGCTGCTCTTTGTAAATAGAAATGAATACCTTTTCTGCTGGGGCTGAGCGCTGTACATGCCTGATTTTTAACCCTCCCGGCAGGCCACCCCATGGAGGGGGTGGGTAGGCAGCGGGGTTGATGTGCCCATTCTGCAGAAGGGGAGACTGAAGACAGGGAGGTCATTAACTCGCTTGTGCTGAGGATGGTAAGGCAGCATTCGAAGCCAGGTCTGCTGGGTTCCGGACTCTGTGCTGCCTTCGTATCCCGAGACCAATTCTAGTAAATCGGAGAAGCAAAACAGATGGCCCTACGGAATCACAGAGAGCTGATGGGTCACACAGTATGGGGGAGTCCTCGGGACGAGGAGGTAGCGGGGGCCCTGTCCTGGGTGCACAGACTCCAATCTGCTCTTCCTGACTTCCTGGCTGCTCCCTGTGCTGGGTGGGCTCTGTCCCGGGCCTTCTCTGTAAGGGACAGCCCTCCAGGAGTGACCCGTCAGCCAGAACACGCCTGGCCCCTGCCCTACCGTGGAACTGATGTGCTCACCACAAGGTGTCCAGACTGTAACGGCCAAGCGGATGCTAAGCTCCTCAAGCCACAGGGTACAACAGGCCACCCCAAATTCATTCATCCAGGAAACACAGGGCAGGGCAAATGTAGGTTTACACTTGTGAGCATGCAAAACACAGTTTATTCCTGTATTATTATTTAGTAATTACTGTACTATTTTCCCTACGGACGACCGTGCACCTGCGTTTGCCCCACACGGTATTTATCGAGCACCCCTGTGCCAGGACAGCTCCAGGAACAAAGAAGTGAAGGCAGAGACAGTGGTGACTACCCTGGGAGGGTCTATCTCCTCAAAAAGCATCCTCCTCGCCCTGGTCGGTGTGGCTCAGTTGGTTGGAGCATCGTCCCGTAACTGAAGGGTTGCGGGTTCAATTCCCAGCCGTGGCATATACCTAGGTTGTGGGTTCCATCTCTGGTCTGGGCGCATACTATCCCCCTGTACGGGAGGCAGCCAATCAATGCCTCTCTCACATAGATGTTTCTCTCTCCCCCTTCCTCTTTATCTAAAAAAAGCAATGAAGAAATGTCCTTGGGTGAGGATAAAAAAAAAAGCATCATCCTCTTTCTTGCAGGTGCACAACACTCTACGATTACAAAGGAAAGGCCCAGCCTTATAGTCTTTTATTTCCATACCACAGCTCCCCATCTCACTAGGCTCCTGGTCACTGATTTGCTCAAAGAAAGGCCATTCCCATGCTCAAGATCACCCAGTAGACTGGGGGCGGCAGGGCCAGGCCTGGGCTGCCCCTCCTGAGATAAGGTACAGAGATGTGGTCATAGAGGATGCTTCAGGACAGGTTGGGGGAGGGCATAGAAGGAACACATTTAGATGGAAAGCAAAAAGAAGTCCCTGACAGGGGTGCAGGCATCCGTCCAGAGCTCCCCGGGACCAGCCACCTCAGCTCAGAGCTCACCCGGCCCAGAGCTTTTTCCCCAGGATTCACCCACACCCATCTGTGCCCTGCAGAAAGGAGCTGTGGGCACCTCACCCAGCAGGAGAGGTGGGCACAGCAATGCCTACTTCATGGCTCTCCAGCACGAGGAGCTCCAATCATTCATAACCAAGCTCGTCTAAATCCCAGCCAGGTACAAGATGCTGTGTCCAGAGCTGTGTGGGTGGGCACGGAGTTGAATCATTCACACCCCAGCACATATTTCCTGAGTAATATCGGATCAGGCACAGCGCCAGGTGCTGGGCATGGCTGCTGCCTGCTGGGAGCCCACAAAACCTGTACACAAACAGCCAAACCACTGCCACACACCGTGTGGTTGCTGGACCCGCAGCGGCATCCGCCGGGAGCTCATTGAACATGCGAGTTCTCAGGGCTCCCTTCCAACCGAATCAGAATCTCTGGGGGCGGAGCCCAGGGATCTGTTTTTAAAATCTTGTCAGATGATTCTTCATGTGTACAGAAATTTGAGAACCAGTGGTCTAGGCCACAAGGCCTTCCCCAAGCTCCCCACTTAAAACTACAAACAGGAGCCTGGCCTTGGCGCCCCTAACCCTCTTCCCAGCTTCATTTCTCCGTAGTCGTATCGCCATTGGGAACAATACCATATATTTTGCCCATATACTGATGACTCCCATACTAATATATAAGCTCCAGAGGGCAGCATTTTGAGTTCCTTTTGTTCACTGCTGTAGCATCAGTTGCCTAGCACAAAGAGAGGCTCAGTAAGTGTTGATTGATTGACGGATGGTGGAACACGCCAAATCCCATGCAGTACCAGTTTGGGTGTAGCCTGGAGGGAGAAAGAAGGTGGCTGGCCTCCGAGCAGTGCATGGAGACACTGATAGCCAGGTTGGCCTTGAAGGGTATTTGGACCAGTGATGAAGGGTGCTTGAAACACAGAGATGCTGAGCCTCTTACCAGGAGAGGTTCCAGGTGGTTGAGGTGACCATGATGTTCACAGCTGGTAGGTTCCAGGAACTATCCTAGCCTCCCTCACCTCAGTGAACACTCCCACACCTCCGAGGTAGGCAGTGCTGTCTTCAGGAGGCTCCGAGACATGAAATTACTTGTCCCACCCACAGAAAGACTTGTATAGGAGCGTTGACTGCAGCTTATTCATAATAGCTCCCGTCTGGAAACAAACCCGACATCTATCGGCAAGTGAACAGATAAACCAGTTGTGCTATATCATACAATGTGATGTAACTTAGCAGTAAAATGGAACAAACCACGATACGCACAACACGATGAATCTAAAAGACACTGTGTTGAGCAAAAAGAAGCCGGCAAAAATATATATGCTGCATATGAAGTTCTAAAACTTAAATGTACTTCGTGCACTTGAATTGAACTTGCCCAGAGCTTGATAATAGAAATCAGATAAGCGGTTTCCTCTAGAGGGGGAGAAATGGGTATGGATGAGAAAGGAGCACGAGGGAACTTTCTAGAGTGATGGAAATATCTCTACATCTGCAATGGGGTGGTGGTTACCATCAAAAGCCCTCTGCACTTAAAACATGCATTTTATTGTATGTAAATCATATCCCAATAAAAAAGGAGCTAAGGAATCATTTGCCCTGGGTCCCCAAAGCCACAGATGGAGATCTGAACCCGGGTTTGCCCAAACCAACAGCCAGTTTACATGAGGCTGCCAGAGCGGAGCAGGAGGCCCGGGTAATGCCCCGGCGTGGTAAAGTGCCCTGCCCAAATCTGAGTGAAGGGTATTCGCAGTTGCCCTCAGAAGGGTGTCACAGCCCCCCACCCCTACCCCCAAGCCACAACAGAGGCTTGTGAGGAGCCCAGATGAGTGTCAAGAAACTTGGGTTCAGGCCTCAGCTCTGTTCCCTGCCTCCTATGTAACCTCTGGGGGCACGACTCCATGACTCAGTTTCCCCTTCTGTGAAGCAGGGAAGGAGGGATCAATGGTCCCCAGCATGGCGCCGCAGGGCCACAGGGCCCTGCATTCATCACGCACAGGGCCGCGTGACACCACAGGGCCACAAGCACCTGCACTAATCACGCACTGCTATTACATGAAATGAGTCACGTGCCTGCCTCACCTCTGGTAAGCTGTTTCTCAGATGCATGGTAATGTTAGTGTGATTGATAAAACACCCATCTATTTCAAAGCAGAAATGAAACCGTAGCAGCTTCTTGCCATTGTGTGTTTTCTCAAACAAAAGACACCAAAAGGACAGCCACTGCTCATGACTTTGCTTTACAGAGGCTAGAATCTCTGTGGAGAGGATCGCTAAGGGGACAGTCGCCAAGGGAACGGTCGCCAAGGGCCCTTCCAGGTCAACTGCACAGTGGTTGTCCCTCATCACTTGGGCTAATGCTTGTCCTTGTGTTTCTCAGGCCTGGGTCCCCATGGGGATCAGCTTCTAGCATGCCTTTCACCCACCCCTAGCTGAGTCCAGTGACTCTCTGTCTCACTGGGTCACAACCTGAAGGACTGAAAAGCTTGTCTCACACCCAAGTGCAAGGTCAGACCTTTCTTTCAACCATCCTCAGATGACCACCCTCCTCCAGCTGGACGCACCCCCAGCTCTAGGACAGTCAGAGGTCCTAGATCACCGACAGAAACCAGAACCACCAGTTTCTCATTCCCTGTGCCTGTCCCTCCTGGCCCTGGGTTTATCGCTGACTCCTGGTGCTGAGTCAGAGCTTTACAGAGCATTGGAATAAGGCAGGGCCCTTGGCCGAGTGCCACCGCCCGAAGGCCCCCATTGGGACTGCTCCACTCTAGAGATCTACAGAAACGCGGCCCCCAAAAG
>PVKM010023003.1:0-11271 GCA_004027735.1 Carollia perspicillata | reverse complement strand
CCTCTTTGGCTTCCAACTTTGTGGGTCACGGGACAAAAGATAATCATCCCCATCCTAAGAGAGACCTCACTTGCAGCCCACCACCGCCCCCACGGTGCCCCGCCCCAGGCCCCGCAGCCCCAAAGCCCACGCCTCGCCTGGGGCAAAATGTAGAGGGCTTTGCAGAGGCTACTCCAGGAGCCGCTCCCCAGGGCCTGCGGACGACCTCGGAGGCCCAGCCCCGGAAGCCCAGCGTTTTGTGCGGGGACGCCCCTTTCTGCACCCCCACAGCAAGGGGCACGACGAAAAGCCAATGGGGCGGGGTGAGGTCGAGACCCTGCGGGGCGGGGGCAGCCGATCCAACCACCGGACGCGCACTCACCAGGCAGCGCCACCGAGCTCTCGCGTCTGCGCCAGGGCCGCGGGGGAAACCCACGCGCGCGGTTCAATCCGGGCTCCGAGTGACGAAAAGCCGCTCTCGGCTCCAGGCGGCCCGGGACCGACGCACCGACCCGCGGACAGTCTCTCTCCTAACAAAGTTTGAAAGTTCCCCCTAGGGCGAAGGAAGAGAGGCGCGGGGCAGGTGCACCTAACGGTCCGGGCTCCGCTCGGCGTGGGGAGCTGGAGTCGGACGCCGGCTGCCCCGGGTTCCAGGCACGCGAGCTTCTGCCGCGACCCGCGCAGCGCAGCGGGAACCTGGCTGCGGGTGAGAATGGCGCTCTGGGAAAGGGAAGGCGGTGTCCCTCACTGCAGCCCGGCCTGGAGGAACAAGCCTGGATTGGCCATTGCAAACTCGAAATCCGAGGCCCAGCCGGGTAGTGACGGCCAATTAGTAAACGGCCCAATTACTGCGCGGCGACGCCTGAGAAGTTAAACCCCGACGCACGAGTGTGGATGACCCAGATGGGGGAGGGGCGGCGCGGGGGCTGCGGCTGCCCCTGGGTGACCGCGTGTGACTGCGTGGCCGTCAGAGTGATTAGTGTGTCTGAGGCTCACCGTCCACGGGTGGCTGTGTGTGGCAGTGTGCGCCTGTGTAAGTCATTTTGAGTGCGAGCGTGTTACTGTCAGAGCGACTTCTTTGTGTGGCTGCCCCCAGTTGTGACTGGGTGTGACAGCGGATGGGGGCTTGTAACAAACAGGGTGTGTGGCACAGCGGTGTGTGAATGAGTGGCTTGTCTGCGGCGGTGTGACAGGGTGCGTGGGCGAGTGCCTGCGTGTCGTTGTGTATAAACGACTGTCACGGTGACTGGTGTGGGACGATAAGACAGTGTGAGTAGGTGCGTGGCTGTGTGTGACAGTGGGTCAGCTTGTGAGTGGGTGTGAGGCTGTCAGGGGGACGTGGGAGAGTGTGAGTGTCATAGTGACATCGTGTGAGTGACTGTCGGGGTGACTTCTGCCTGGGATGCGAACAACTCGGGGCAGGAGTGTAGCAGCAAGCACATCTGTGTGAGTGGCGTGTGCCCGTCGGCGGAGCTGAGGAGTGCGTGTCCCCGAGCCTGGGCGCCGCCAGTATCTCCCCCCGTGTGCCCCCGAGAGTGCCGGCGTCCTGCGCCCCCAAGTGACTCCTCCTGCCTGCGCTCCAGCCCGAGACGCTCTGGCCTCGGCGCGGGGTCCGAAGGCGCGGGCCGGCCCCGCCCGCCTAGGCCCCCACCCCGGCCCCCGCCTACCTTGCCGCAGTGATAATAGTCCAGGTGCGCCAGGCCAGCCGGCTCGGCCCCGGGCCGCGCGCCCACCGCGGGCGCCGAGGGGTACAGGCGGACGTCCATGGCGGGCGCGGCGGCGGCGGCGGCTCCCGCGGGCAGTGCCAGGGCGGGCGGCGGGTGGGAGTCGGTGTGAGAGCGGGTGTGCGAGCGCGGGGGGCGGGCCGGGGGCGGTGCCCGGCGAAGCGCCCCGCCCCCGCCCCCGCCCCGCCCTCGCGCGCTATTGTTCCGGCCGCGGGCGCAGCCTTGGGCCGGGGGCCCGGGCCCAGGGGAGGAGGTCCCCCCCATGGGCCGGGTCGTCTCTGGGTCCCGGTCCAGGCTGTCCGCCCCTGGGAGTCCGGGAAGGTCGTGCGCCTGGCCAGGATACCCTTTCCCGTCCCGCCTTTCGCCACCGAGGGTGAGAAGAAGGAGAAGCCTGTACACCTCTCCCCAGAAGTGGGACACTCCTCGTCCTAAACATTTAGGATGACGATAGGCCCCACGCAGCGTCGGAGGAGAGAGAGGAAAGTGGTGCCAGGAACTCTTTCGGAGATGGGTGCTGTCTTACGGGTTGTGGGGAGGGGAGGGCCCTCCCTGCTTGTCCCCCTGGTCCAAGTCCCTGGGAGATGGCTGCGCTTAAACTCTCACTCTACCTAAGAGGAAGCTGAGGCAAGAACTTGTGTCGTCACTTATGGAGCTCGAGATGCGTGGGCTCCGCTGCTCCCAGAGTTTCCAAGACTGGAACCACAGGGAGAAAGCAGGACTCTGCCCCCTTTAAGGACAGGGAGAGGGAGGGCCGTAGGCATGGCCTATAACCTGGGGCTCCGAGGAGGGGTCTGGAATCTGCCCACCCCACGGTATCCTGGACAGAAATGCGATGGCTCCCATGGTGGGAGCAGAGAGGTGACTGAACAGACTCCCTCTGCCACGCACACAGAAAAGCCCCCTCACTCCTCACATCACCTGCTGGCAGCTGGTCTGTTGCTCCTCCCCGTTTCACCGAGAATTGTCTACACTAGCAGTCAGTCTCTCTACTCCTTTACCTCTTGCTGACTGCTCCACCACCGTCCTCTGGCTCCTGGCTCTCCCACACCCAGGATGCCCCGCTGGGAAGGGCCAAGTGGCCAGGAGGCAGAAGTGGGTCAGGATGGAACATGGTATGCTGTTTGGAGAGAAGGGAGTGAGCCTTTTGCTCACTCAGGAGCCTGCTTGGAACTTAGCTCCCAGCCGCTCGCGACTTGGGTTGTGCTGGTCCTGTACTAAAAACCACTGTTTGTGATGTGAACATAAAAAGGGGCTACATGGGAGACCCAGCAGGCCCAGGGGGCTACAGGCAGGCCTGAGAAGCTCAGTGACGAAAGTAACGACCCAGGACAGTGTGATTATAAATTCCTAACTGATGGGGTTATGGTGGGTAGTCACATTTCAGGGCCCATAGCTTCCTTAGCAAGGTCAGTCTTTACCTTCAACAAGCCTGTCCCTTGTTATGCATCTAGGATAGCATGTCTTTGACATGCCAGAGCAATTTCCATTTCCAGATCTCTCAGAGGCACAACCACCAGCACCAGAGCACAAAACCAGGTGAGACTCCTCAGGGTCATCTTCTTGCCCACACACCAACTCTATTCACTCTAATTGTTGAGTGTAAACTTTCCTATACCCAGCAATGTAAAAGAAGCATGTATCTCTCCATTTTACTTTTTAACCAGTCCTGGAGATTTCCCCTCTTCGCTTTCTTCCACTTTCTTAAGCTATTATACTACCAAGAGACTTTACGTAATTTTCCTTACATTCTCTCCTTTGATTCTAAATACAAAAAAAAAAAAAAAAAAAAAAAACCTGCCAAACTGCCATTCTCCAAAGTGTTTTCTTCTGGGTCAGACCTCAGATTTGGCTCAAAGAAACTCTTACAACATTTTTCTGTAGGTTTGGACTTTGTCAACAGTGACCATAAGGATCCATTAATACAAGATATGTGTGAGAAACGCTTTCACTAAAGGTTTGAGAACAACAGAGGGAAATTACAGCTCAGAAAGGAAAGAACTTCTAAATAAATGTCAGCAGTCATTGTTTCTAGAACTACAGTGCCATATCTCATCAGAAGGAATTTCCCACTGGCCCCTTTCCTTTTTTTCCAACTGACCCAGCACTATTTATTGAAAAGATCACGGCCCCTGCAACTTCTCTGCAGTGTTAACTTCGTCATAAATCAAATAGTCCGTACGTGCATGGGACTGGTCCCGAATGTTCCCGTCTGTTCCACTAGCCTGTTTTTCTCTCCTTGTGCCGTTTTCACGCTGCTGGGATCACTGTAGCTTTTGGGTGTTTTAATGTCCTGTAGAAAAGTCTACCTGCTTTTTTCTTCAAAAGTGCCTTGGCTATTTTTGATCTTTGCATTTCCATAGCAGTTTTAAGGTCAGCTTGTCTGTTTACACACACGTGCACACACACACAATCCTGCTGGAATTTTATTGCTATCACATTGAAGTTTTATTTCAATTTCAGTAAAATTGACATTTTCAATATTGTCTTTCTATCCATAAACATGGTATATCCCCTCATTTGTTTAGGGGTTTTATTTTTAAGTTCTCTCATAAATGTTGTGTAGTTTTCTATGTAGAGACCTTGTGCATCTTTTGTTAGATTTAGTCCTGGGTTTTCTGGTGTTGGTACTATTACAAATGGTTTTTTTACATGGTGTTTTATCTGTTGCCAGTACTGCTTCATGGCTTTAAAACAAGCCGACAAATTCTCTGATACTCCTTCCCAGGGGTAGAGTCTAATATCCTTGCCCTTTAAAACAGGCTGGTCTTAGTGAATGTCTTTTTTTTTTTTCTTTAACAAATAGAATGTGGCAGGAGTGATGGTCAAGTTTTATCATAAATCAAGTAGTCCATATATGGCAGACTTGACTTCTGTCTCAAGGTCAAGAAAGTTGATACATCTTCTGCCTGACTCCCTCTCTTGGGACATTTGTCTTTGAAACCCTAAGTCACTATGCAGAGACCCTGAGACAATGTAAAGAGGAAAATGATTGGGAGCCAGCCCCCTGCCATTCTAGCTCCACCCACTTTCTGAATGCAACTACATGAACAATCCAGAAACATCCAGCTGAGCCCTTCCTGAATCCAAAAGCACAGAAACCATGAGTGATGATAAATAATTATTGTTATTTTAATCCAGGACATTTGGAGTGATTTGTTACTCAGCAATATAGGTCTGGAACACATGCCGAAGTATATTTTTGTATATGCCCATGTATCTAGCAACACTGCCAAACTCAGTTATTCTAACAATCTGCAGATTCTTTGGCTTTTGAAAAATATATACCATAGACAACTGTACTTTGAACAACAGTTAAATAAATAAATAAATAAATAAATAAATATATATATATATATATATATATATATACCATACTCTATCTCATCTGTAAAAATAAGAGTTTTAATTTTTCATTTTCTGTCCTTATACATTTTATTTGTTTTTCTTGGCTTCTGGCACTGGCTAGTATTGCCAGTACAATTGTGGAAAGAAGGAATGATAGCAGGCATCCTTGTCTCATTCCCGATCTCAGAGAAAAGCTATCAATATTTATCACCATCATTATAATGCTTACTGTAACTTGTGAGGTCTTTATTTTTGTGTGTGGGGGGATCATTTCATTTTCTTTTGTTTTATGTCGGTGCTGCCTCTCTTGTGAGTTGGGGAGTTCAATATTCACTGCAGTTCTCTGGGTCAGGAAATAGGAGTGCTGTGGCCATTACAGATGAGATTGGTGAGGCCCAGGGAGGAATGCACAACATCACTGTGTTAATAGCAGGACTAATTAAGCAGTACCTACATCTGAAAATCCCACCTGGAGCACAGCACCAAGGAGGTCTCTGGGAAGCCCATTAGGGAAACCATGCAGATCTCAAATCTTGGACTGGACCTCTTGGGGACAGTTGATCAGATAGGAAGTTGATACTCAGTTCTCCCAAACACACACCCAGCCACATTTATTGTCCTCAGGATGAGGGATAGGGCTTAAGCCCTTCTCTCTTCCTCCTGACCCAATGCGGAATCTGCGAGAGGGAGTCTCAGGTCTCAGCCAGTGACCAGTGGGCTTGGCACAGCTTGGTCATGCCCTTCCTGTAGCAACCAAGTGTGGGGACCCGAAATACCTGCTTGTTCACGTTTCCAGTTCTCATCATCTGGTATCATAAATAGCTGAGGTATCAAAATATAGATATAGCTTAATATGTTCTATTATTACTTAGGATGGCAAGGCAAACCAATGGGGAGACAATGACCAGGGAACAGCTAGTTTGTTAGAGTTCCAGCGAGGGGGCATGACACGCCAGGAGGGCCCCAGGGTCAGTCTGGACAGAGAGGGCAGAATTGTGGGAAGGAACATGTGCTGTGATTTCTGTAGGAACTAATGGGTGAGGCAGAGTAAGCAGACTTAGGGGTGGCTAGTTTGAATGACTTTGGCAGGCTCCAAGGCCTAGGGGCTGTCGCTAGTTGTCTGGCCCTTGACCCTGGGTGGCTAGGGCCGGTGGCCTGGAGTGTGAGAGGTGGGTCAAGGAAGTGGCTGGTGGTGTGGGCTCTGGATGAGTTTGTTTGCATTTGAAAAGCCCATGCACAGAAGAGTCGGTTACTTTCTCTAGGGTTGGCTAACCTAGGAGGGGCAGTCCTTCCAGTGTCTGCAAGACCCAAGATGTCAAAGCATCAAATACAGAAAAGACACGATTAATACAAGAAGTACCCACTTACCCATGGGTCCTACATCCACTATGGCCCCTTACCTGGGGAAAGTCTTGGCTTTAAATCAAAACGACCAGCTCCTAATGAATGACTGTGGCACAGGAGCTAAAGGCCCGCCTGTGAGAGTCCCTAGGTCTGATCAAGAATACTCTGCCTGCTGGTAGAGTTGTGCTTCTCCCACTTGAACTCCCACATGGCTGCGTGACTTGTTTTAGCCAAGGGAACATAGCGGAAGAGGTATGGTCACTTCCAGGTGGGAGCTTTAAGGGTCTAGGTGTACTTAACCCCATTCTCTTTTCTTTTAACGCTAGTAAATTCCAACTCATTCTTTAAGTCCCAATTCAAATAACACCTCTTTGGTGAAGACTTCTCCAAGACTCCAACTCAGTACTCTCATATGTTGCCTCAATAACCATCTGTGCACAGGACTATGAGTGTCGATTCCACCAAACCATAACAACACATTTGCCCTATGAGTAGCTCCAGGGAAGGGACAGTGGCTCACTCATCTTGGTGCCTCCAGTGACTAGCACACGGGCTAATACCACATGGATGCTTCATGCCCTCCTCCAGAGGAGGTGGAACTTTCAAGGACCTTCCTATCTACACACACACACACACAAGCTCAGGAAGAAGGAGCCTCTGAATTGTTTGGGGTACAAATGGGCCCCATTTGATGGTGAGAATAGCCATAAATTAGCCAGTGAAGCCCAGCATATCTCCCCCTCTGTCTTCTCCTTCCTAGAGAGAAGTGTGCCTAAGAGCTGACTCGGGTTAAGATGAGCTATGGTATAGTAAGCTAGATTGGTGTGCAGAAATTGGGGGTCCTCAGCTCTCTTAGTTGGGGCCCTCCAAAAGCCAATCCTGAGACAAGGATCTTATTGCTAATAGTGTATTAGAGAGTGACACCCAAGACATAGGTAGGGGAGTGGGAAAGTGAGAGAGGGAAAGGAAGACTGCTAACAGTTACCACTGTGGACAATTAGAGCTTAACGCCCCTGGGGAATTCTGGAAAACAGTGTGAACCACGTGCCCGGAGTTATCCCACTTGAAGGGCACGGAGTTGGGGTCTTTACCCATCAGCTCCTAAGAGTCTTGGCTGAAGACTGCTCCCAGAGGACACTAGTTCCCAGACAACTCAGCCTGCTTGGCAGATCAGGGCCCTGTCAACCAGAAAAAGACATTAGACAAAGAGGCGCAGGTAACAACAGTCAGAGGTTGGGGTTTCGTGGGCTGAAATGGTGAGGTCTGTGCGAATGTGGATGGAGCGCCGGCAGTATCTGCAACAGGGCTCGGATCCATCCAATAATAACAGACTGGAACTCTGCTTTCCTTAGGCAGTCTCGCCGCATATGTGCGCGCATGCACGCATGCGTCTCCCTCGGGTACTCAGGTGAGGGTGTGGCTATTGTCTGGGGCAGCGGGTGGGCAGTTGTGGGGCCCTGTCCATTTCACCCCCCACCAGCAGCACTCCAACTTGACCCACGGGTAGGGCCAAGAGACACCAGCTCTTTCCCCTCCCCACCTCCCACCACTCACCCTGCAGGGACCAGCTCAACATCACCTCCTTCAGACGGCTTCCTTCTGCCTTCCCATTCCACTCCGCACTCACTTCTGTTGTGTTTATCACACTGTAGCTAGTTGGTTATTTACTTACCTCTCTCCCCCCGTTCAGCGGTGAGCTCCCTGAGAGCACAAATTATGTCTTGATCGTAGTTGAACCTCTAATCTCAAAAATATTTTTTCTATATTACTTTAACCAATATTTGCCAAACACTTTTAAGTGCCAGGTACTTTATATACATTACCTCTGTTCAAAGACAATGTTAATTATTTTTTTAGCCAGTCACTGTAAAACAATTTGGAAAGCCAAGGAAAATATAGAATATAGAAAAGTATAGCCTAATGAAATAGATAAAACTTGAGTATGATTAATTAGAAAAGAAGAGAAAAGGCTTAGTTAATGGATACAGGAGAGTTTTAAAAACCACAAGGTAACACTAAAAACATCTTCATATTGATGTATCTGAGAAGCTAGAAGAAATGAGCAAGTTTCCAGAAAAGTATAATGTACCAAAATTTAGTGAAGAAAAACATAAGACATAATGATCCAATTATACTTTAAGAAGTTGAATCAGTTATCAAACTTGTTCTTCCCCAATTCAGGTAAAATCCATGTAACCTTGACACACAAACCTTGGCAACAGCAGCACAAAAACTCAAGACTGACTTCAATCATTAACATAGACCCCCAAAATTCTTAACGAAATAATTATATGTGGATTCGCAGCATATTAAAATAAAAAGTATGACCCATTAGAATTTCTGACAATTATCTCAGGAATTCAAGGATGGTTCAACATAATACCTATTAACATCATATGCAATATCAATAGGTTGGAAGATAAAATCCAGATTATTTGAATCAATGCTAAGAAAGCATTGTAAACTATAACTAATTTTTGCAGGAAAACAATCTCTTAGCAACTAGGAATAAAAAAAATAAGCTTTATTAATTTATAAAGAGTATTACCAAAAATTTACAATAAGTATCCTACTAAATGGCTGAATGGTGATATGTAAGCAGTATATCTAATGTAGTAAAAAAAAAAACAAGATAGGAATAGTTGATTTTAATACTTCTACTTCACATTGATCCTAGAGGTGCTGGACACTGCAATAAGAAAAGACAAAGAAATAGTAAGATGATTGGAAAAGAAGAGCAGAATCTCTCCCTCCCTCCCTCCCTATCTCTCTCTTTCACACACACACTTTCTCTGCAGATAACATAATCATCCATGCAGAAAATCCAAGAGAATCTACAGAAAACTGTTAAAAAATAACAGAGTTTAATAAGCTTCCTGGATACAAAATAAACATTCAAAACTGTAATAGTATTCCTACACATTGAGAAATATATATAATATATATTATGTATTCACATAATGTTTAAATACTAATTAATATATCTCAGAAAAATATATAATCTCAATGGCTATATATATGTGTGTGTATATATATATATAGCAACATAGGAAAATTATTTTACTATAAAGCTAAGTGAAAAGCAAATGACAAAATGGAGTGTATTTGTGTGTGTGTGTATGTCCGAGACTGACCAGGAAGGATGATGAGGGAACTTTCTGGAGTGATCCTCGTGTTTTGTATGTTGATAAAGTCGTGGGTTACACAGGCAGATGGGGCTGTCAAAACCCAGCAAATATACATGTAAGCTTGGTACATTTCATTGCGTATAAATTTCAAATCAAAAGGAAAAACGTGAACAAACATTGGACTCTAATGATATGTAGGCTGATGTATTTTAGGGGGCGTTAAAGGACATCTGCCTTTTCAATTTATTTTTTTTTTAAAGATGGACTGATGGACGGGTAGAGAAATGGTTAAGTGCCTAAATGTGATAAAGCCAGGAGAGTAAAATGTTAATGGCTGAATCCAGGTGGGGGATATGCAGGTCCTCCCTGTAATATTCTTTCAACACTGTTTACTCAGCTCTCATCAGAGTGTTGAAGGGAAGTATGTTGTATGTTGTGGTGGCAACAACTATGTACAAACATTTGTGCCTGACACTTGCGCCTGCATCCTGTTTACGATGCCTTCCCCTTTAAAATAATCCTTTCTTCCCTTTCGGCCTTTCTCCCTCATTTCATCCAGCAAATAGCAACCAAGTGCCAACACTGGGTTGGCAGCAAATCCCTCCTCGGGTTCCACCAATGCCCGCTGCACTCCGCCAAGCACTGCTCAGCCCCTCCCCGCCCCCATGTAGAATCAGCCGCTCCTCCTGCAGGACAACGGCCTAGGCCTCGCCTGAAAGCTGCGTAAGCCTGTGTGGGGAGCACATGGACACAAGAGCCCCACTATCCCGTCACCTTGGCGAGGAAGAGCTTGATTTACCTTTGTGTCCCCTGCCTCGGCTCCTGGCCTGGCGTGCAGTGGACCTTCCAGGACTGTCTAGGGAAAACACGGAGACGGACACGTGTCCTGTGTCCAGCAGGTGGAATTACAGATTTTTTTCCAAACTTCCTTTCAGGGGGTCCGATCTCCTTTTGGAAAGGAAGAACCCACAGGTCACGCAGGGGCCTCAGCGGTGCCCTTGACAAGGCTTTTCACCCGAGTTTCTCATCACAGTGCCGCGGTGGGGGGCGGGGAGAACCAGCATGCCGACTTGTCATGATGTTTGTTCGCTGGGCTATGTGTTTATCGTTGGCTTATTTTTTTTCTTTTGTCTGCCTTACGGTTCCTTTAAAATATCCAGAGAAGGAAACCATTATCCATAAAGAAATTTGAATTTTTGAAAGCCCGCTTCCCGTCTGAAATGTCAGTTGCGCATTAAGTCTGTCCCTGAGTTGCTGTGGCAACCTCTGCAGCACTCTTTTGCCGGGGTGACAAAGGGGCCCTTTGTTATCCGGGAGGCCAGGTCTGGGTGCAGGGACATCCTATTCAGCCCCTCGCAACAAAGGAGCACACGTCTCACTCTCTGAGCAGGGCAGCCGCCGGCCCCATCACGCCCGCACTGTTGCCAACCTTCCACCGGGAAACGGGGGAAAGAAGTCCCCTATTATTGGCATCGTTGAACCAAAGTTGTTTTCTTTTTTTTCTCTTGCTGTGCTGCTTGCTGTACAAAAGCCCTGCAAAGGGCCCCACTCATTCGCTCGCAGAGGAAAACGCCCCTTGTGAGGCCTCCCTGCAAGGGGGAGGAGGCTCCCAATCTTAATTGAATCTCCCAAACTGGGTTATGAAAATGGCAACTCTTGCAGCGGTGGGTGGGCAGATGGGTTGGTTGTTCAAATGTTAGCAAGCAGCCTGGACCCGGCCCTGAAAGCAGTCCTGATGGTCCCCTGGCTCC
>PVKM010023002.1:0-21450 GCA_004027735.1 Carollia perspicillata | reverse complement strand
TGGAGGTCCTCTGCTTCCATGGTTCTCCCTGTGGATGCTAATGGTAGATAATTACAATATGCACGGGGATCTTTTTGAACAACAGACCCTCTTTCTGGTATGCGCTGGCAATGTGGGGAAAGCTGGCAAGAACTCTGACCATAATTTAACCACTTTGAATGGCTTATCCAGTCCAATCCCTTTGTTTCCCAGACGAGAAAACAGATACATATCGGGCAGTGACAGGAGGAGAACTTAGGCTCTAAATCAATTTTTTAAAGATTTATTTTATTTTAGATAGAGGGGAAGGGAGGGAAAGAAGAGAGGGAGAGAAACATCAACATGTGGTTGCCTCTTGGGCACACCCTACTGGGAGCCTGGCCCGCAACCCAGCCATGTGCCCTGACTGGGAAAAGAACCGGCAACCGTTTGGTTTGCAGGCAGGTGCTCAATAGACTGAGCCACACCAGGCAAGGCCCCTTATCAATTTTCAATGCTGCCAGCAATGTCTGAGCATATCAATTTCTTCCAACCCTTGACAACAGAAGGTAAGACTATCACGTTTTTTATTTTTGATAGAGATTCGTCTGACCTATCTTAGAAGATGACAACTGAAATTTCTGCTGAGTTGTTTGTCAGAAGAAAAAAAGTTACTTGAAAACAGTCTGGTTTAATATCAAACTTTAAGCTCTCTTTGACTAATTTCACTCAAACCACACCATTAGACCAACCAAGTTCAAACAAGACACAAAGCTGGTGTAATGGTTTTAGGAGGCTGCTCCAAGGATTTCTCACATACTCTCATTTAATCCTCACACTACTGAATAAGGAAAGGACTATTTTGAGGCACAGAAAGGTTAAGAATCTTGCTCAAGTGTACAAAGCTTTTAAGTGACAGAGCTGGGATCTGAACTCAGGCAGTCTATCTCTAGAACTAGTGCTCCACACAGCACTTAACCCTTTAGAGTCTGGCCCTAACCTAGAAAGAGGTGAACCTTTCCTGCTTCACCTCTTACCAATTCTATCCATGACTTCTAGGAAGCACTTTCCACAATCCACCTCCGATCCAGCCACCTAAACCACCATTCCCATATAAACGCTATTTCTGTACCTGCCAAATTGTATTTAATTACATGGTGATGTCTCTGTCCCTGACTAACCCACACATTTCTAGAAGGCAGGGACCATGTCTTGTCTGTCTCTGAATCTCTAACACTCAAACACAAGATCTGACACACAGCAGAAACTCAGAAATTGTAGAAGTAGAATAAACACATGAACACACACTGTGCTCCCATCTCACAGAACTTACTCTGTTTTAAAGATTACCTCTTTGCTCAAGCTGCTTTCTCTGCCCTTGACAGTGTTTTTGCTTTTCAGGTTGGCCAAACCCATCATTTTTGAAGACCCAGTTCAAATGGACAGAGGGAAAAAAAAGATGACAATGAACTCAATTAAAAAATAACTTTTTCTTTTCTGACCCCTCCTTCTTGCTCAAAAGAATTATTTCTTCCTCTGGTTCCCTCAGCATTTCTCTGGCTGAACTCTATTATAATTATTCCTGTTGATACTGAATTACTGCCACAGACTATGCACTCCTGAGTGCAGGGACCGTGGCCTACTTTGTAATGCCAATGCTAAGCATCATGCCTGATACACAACTGATCCACA
Source organism: Carollia perspicillata (assembly GCA_004027735.1). Lineage (NCBI taxonomy): Eukaryota > Metazoa > Chordata > Mammalia > Chiroptera > Phyllostomidae > Carollia > Carollia perspicillata. The sequence continues at coordinate 19,800 of PVKM010023002.1, read as the reverse complement.
ATAAATATTTCTGGAGTGAGTGAATGTTGAAATGACAGTCAGGTACAAACATTAGTTCTCAGGAAGAACTGACCTACCACAGAACAGCTAATGGAACCAACTTCATCTAGGACGTAGAGGTAAAGAGCTTTCAGTTACTTTTTGCAGGGATAGCACAAGTCTTCAAAGGAACTCACTGTAAGTAGAAAAAAGGCCTGAAGCTAAGTGAAAATCAGTCATCTGAAGATTAATGAGAATGTACCTGATGTCTTAGCTCTGATAAGGAAATCTCTGAAACAGACCTCAATTTACTTGACTGTAACCGTCAAAGCACCCGTGCAAATGTTCCGGGGGAAGGAATGTAACTGCTGCAGTCAGTTCCTGTCACTTTGTTACAGAATAGTTCCTTTAAAGATCTGTAATGACTTGAATGAATACTATCGCTCTTATTGTGCTGGATATAACCTACCTTAGAAACTCTTTGCTCTGTTCCCAGAGATCTTGGGTCTCGTCTTTACTCATGTGTTTGTCCAGGTTACATACATTAGGTTTCTGGGAATAGAACTTAAGACACTGCTTCACCCAGTGCCACTGGTAACCGGGAAGGAAGGGATTCGGGATAAAAATAAATCCTATACAAAAGATGGGTGGGGGAAAGAAAGGAGAAGAGGAAATTCTCCATCAGTTATTCAGATAATTTATTTCTGTTGACTTTCTTATACACTCTACTTTGCTATTTACCCTCCATTTCCTGTTGCTCATGCTTCCAGCGGCTTCCACACCTATAAGCAAATGTTTTCATTTCTATTCTCTAATTTTAGAGAAAGAGGAGTTTCTTCAAGTTGATATAAGTTTGATGAACACTAGACATCTACCACTATGCAAATACCTTTGGCTTTCGGGGTTGGGGTTATTCTCAAGAGAAACAAACATTCCACAAATGATCAATTGTGTTACCCAAAAGTGAAGTTTAGAATTGAAAATGCCAAAAGTCACCCCTCAAATTTTCACCAGGTGTTATCATTTATAGAGGAGGTGGCTGCTTCGGGCAGTTACTATCTTTGGTATCTCAGCATTCCCTTTTTGCCTTTACCACTTTCTGTTTTCTGGCTGAAGACTTTTTAAATTATCACAGTTAAAATAAGGGGTGTGATTTCTGCCTCCTGACTAAAACAGTAGGAAGGGAATATGGTATGTACATCTGCTCAGTATGGCACGAGGCGTACACCTACAGCATGCATGTGTGCTGAGAAGATCCCCGTGACCTTGAAAGTAATCTCACCATGGGTTTCTCCTTGTAAGATAGGGGAAAGGACAGTTAACTGGAATCTGTGCATGGTAAGGATTAATTCACCAAACACTCAGCAAACATATGCTATGTACTTGCTAAGAATTAGAGATAAAGAGATGGAAAAACTTTGTCCTTCATGAAGTACCTGGAGCTAGGGCAGCAGAGACAGTAATGCAGATAATGCATGCCTTTTATTTATTTTTAAATTTTAATTTTAAATAGAAATTATTGGGGTGACACCGATTAATAAAGTTACATGGGTTTCAAGTGTATAATTCTGTAACCCATCATCTGTGCACTGTATCATGTTTTCATCGCCCCAAGTCAAGTCTCCTTCCAGCACCGGTTATCCCCCCACACCTTCTTCTACCTCCCCCATCCCTCCTTCCCTTTGATAACCACCATGGTGTTATCTGTACATGAGGGTTTTTTTTGTTTGTTGTTTGGGTTTTTTTTGCTTAATCCCTTCACCTTCTCCACCCAGCCCCCTACTGCCCTCCTCTCTGACCAGATGCCCTTTAAGAGCCTGGCTGTGAAAAGAAACCCAGACTGAGTAGTCAAAGAGGAATAAAGAAATAACGGGAGAGTTTACGGTTTTTAGGGGTTAAAAAGACCAAAGCATGTTTATAGATTGTGAAGAAAGAACCTGCAGAAAACTGGTTAAACATAAAAGTGAGGAAAGGAACAGAGCAAGGTCTTGAAAGATATAAAAGGTGAAAGAAGGTAGGATCAAAAAAGTGAAGGGACTGGCTGAACTGAAGGAAAATTGGAGAATAAAAACGGGGAAATTTGCTTGTAGGCATGGAGGCCTCTTTTGCATTTCATGTATCAGTAAAATTCTCCAAATAATTTAGGATAGTGACAGGACTGTCAATGTTTTCAAAGGGAAAAAAATGAAAACCCCCAATAATCTACCATATGCTATTAGCATTATTTAAAAAAGATTATAGCACCCCCATAGTATAAGATTAAAGGAAGAATACCTCTGATGTAGTGCAAGCTTGCATAGTGACAAGGAATTTAATACCTTTTCAGGCAGTCCATTTCAGACAACTGTTGTCTTCCTTCCACTGAGTTAAAATTTGCCTCTTTTAAATTTTCATGCATTGGCCTTAGGTTCTGCACACAGAGCAAGCCCAAATTGGGTTTTAATTCTTCTTGATAAGTACTTCCAATTTTACAGCTGACATTTATTAAGCCTTTACTATGTGCTAGCCACTGGCCTAAGCACTTCATATGCATATTCACGTTTAATCCTCATAATAATCTTATGAAGTGGGTACTTCATAAGATCTTATATCTGAGGCCAAGAGAGATTAAGAAACTTGCCCAAGGTCGTATTAGTAGATGGTAGAGCTGGGACACGAACCCCAGTAGCCTGGTTCCAGAGCCTAGGCTTTACTCACTAGTATGTACTGCTTCCCATCCCTTCTTGTGTACAACTTTTCAACTATTTAACATTATCATGTCCCCCTCAAGTCTACTCTTCCCCAGACTCAATTTCTGGTCTTCAGATGCATCAGCTTCCTGCTCAGTGTCCTAAGGATGGGTTGCGGTGTACCCAGTTTCCTTAAGAAGCACAATCTGCCCCGGTTGGTGTGGCTCAGTGGATTGAGTGCCAGCCTGCAAACCAAAGAGTCGCTGGTTCAATTCCCAGTCAGGGCACATGCCTCAGTTGTGGGCCAGGTCCCCATTAGGGGGGCACTCGAGAGACAACCACACACTGATGTTTCTCTCTGTCTCTTTCTCCTTCCCTTCCCCTCTCTCTAAAAAAATAAATGAATAAAATCTTAAAAAAAAAAAAAGTCAGAATCCATAAATAAACAAAATCCCTCCAATCAAATCACAGTAAGAGACTACCATCTCCCATGTTTTGGACATTATATTGTACTTCTAGTTAATGCAGCTTACAATGTCTGGGAAGACAGTAAAGTCTCTAGGGGCACAGTGAGGTCCCAATTCAAATGATGTGGCTTAAGTGTAAAATCCTAGAAAAACTCAAAAGCAAGTATACCAGCTGGGGGTGGGCTGGGCTGGGACGGGGGTAAAGGGCAGAAGACTGTACTTGAACAACAATTAAAAAATAATAATAAATATATATATATTTTAAAAAGGCGAGTACACTAATTTGGACAAAAGAAAACCAAAGTGGGAGTGCCAACTTTGCAGTCTGACCAATGTGTTAAGGGAAACATGGCCTTGAAAAGAGGAGTTAGGGCTGTCTGAAAGGTAAAGGGCAGCCTTCACAAACAGGGACTATAAAAGACTGATGGTGATGCACGCTCTTCGTTTACCTAAACTCAAGGAGGGCAATGCTTTCACATATAAAGGCCATTGTTCGACTGTCTCCTTTGTGATTTCAATCATAAGATCAGTCTTTCGCTCTTTTATACAGAACTAAAGCCTTTTATAGAAGTATTAAAGCTGTTATACCTTCCCAAATTATTAACAAATACTTTATTGGCCATACTGTATTAAGAGCTGTAACACAGACCTGGCCCTTAGCACAACAAAAAAATTAATTATTTCCTTTTAGGGGTGTCTCTTGCCTTTAATCCATATTTAAAATCACAAGTACAATGTTAACTTTATCTCCTCTAGAAAGAAACAAGATGACAGACAGAAGATTATTTGGGCAAATAAGGCACTTCCATATTTTCTGAACAATTCATAATAATCTTATTAAAATATTAACATATTGTTTTAAACATTAAATTATTTTATATTAATAATATTACCTACCTTTTAAAAAAAAGATTTCATTTATTTATTTTTAGAAAGAAGGGAAGGGAGGGAGAGAGAGGGACAGAAACTTCCGTGTGAGAGAAGCATCAGTCGGTCGCCTCTCACCCATCCCCAGCTGGGGATCTGGCCCACAACCCTGGTGTATGCCCCTACTAGAAATCAAACTGGACACCTTTTGGTCTGCAGGTCAACACTCAATTCACTAAGCCACACCACCCAGGGCAACATTTCCCACTCTTCATTATTACCTTAATTCCTTAATTTATCTGTAAAGTGAGCTACCCAACATTACTAAAATAACAAAAATCCTAGGTTAGTCTATTAGTACTTTTGACCTTGTTAACTACAATTCTTTTTAAAAACACTCAGCTTTGATGACAGCAACATTTTTTAAGTTGTTGTTATGCCATCCGAGAATATAGGGATTGTGTGTCTGGAATGAGCAATGTGAATTATGCTGTTGCTCGAAGCAGTTCTTCTGCTAGAGGAGGTGGATGTTCAGATGGGCTCGCGGCAGGGAGCCCAAACCTAGTTTTTGATCTGTACCTGGTATGCCACTTTCTGCAATATAAGCAACACGGCTGACTTCTGTTCTATTCTTTGGGAGTGCTAAATAAATGGAATTCTTAGATGATGCAGAATTTAGGAGGGGCTGGGTAGTGGAACATTCTGTGCATTTACTTTTCTCTTTGTCTACGTGTTAGTGTATAAGCACCTCCTCTGAGATTAGACAAAGGAACTGAGTCCACCTTCTAGGTTGGCTGCACTCACCAGGATAGTCTTCAAGTCCATAAGCTTGCCACTTGCTGACCGGCTGAAGTCCTGCTCTGTGTGCATCATGGTCACTGACTGAGGACATACTTAGCTGAGATCTGACCACCTGGCAGGAAGGAAAAAAGTCAGAGGGCTAAAGTCGTTTTACAGGTCAACTCCAAGAACCTCAAACCTCTAAAGGCATTTCAGGTATGGGCAAAGTTAGGAGTCCTAAGTCTGGGGTCCTAAACTTACTACCACTGCTTACTTGACAAGACTTAGACAAGCCACTTAACTTCTTTGAGCTTCAGTTTCCTCATCTATATACTAACAAACACTAGAGAGCTATATAAAATTAAGACAGGTAGTAATGAGAAGCAGGCTGATTGTGGCCTTCAAGACTACTTTTTCTTATGATACCACACTTTTGTGATGTCTTATTCAACTCTGGTCATCAAAGCGTACTGGAATACTCTGAGTCACTATTCTGTTTACTTCGGTTAGGGCTAAAAATGATGCTTCTGAGGCATCTGCACACTGTTGGTGTTTAAACAAAGCTATGAGGAACACCAGGCTGGGGAGAGTGAGAGAATGGAAAGAGAACACTCTTAACCATACAGAAACAAATGTATCAGTAAAACACTGGGAACTCTGTTTGCTAAAAGTATAATATTTGCTCTCTTTTAGATAAGACTTCAAATAGACATTCCTAACTTTTTTGCCTTTGTTAATTAGGAATTCGGTTTTTCAGGGCCTCATGAAGTTTTATTTGCATGCAGAGCATCTTACAAATGGCTCATTAAATTGGTTAAGCGATCCAATACGAAGTCATTAAAGGACATTTAGGAAAAAAACACCAACAGCTTTACTCTTTTCATGAATAATAAATTTAGGGTCTGACTTGCCTTAGAATACATCAAATGTTCTCTTCCAAAGAGATATGATCTCTTACCCTATTAACTTCACCAAGTGTGGAGATTTCCAGGCAAAATACCAACATGTAGCTGGTATATAACTAGTCTGTATAATAAAATAGCTACCTGGAACTCCCTGAGAGTCCTGACCAAGCTAACTTTTTCAAGGTACCTAAAGGCTAATAAAATGTTTTAATTTTAAACACTTTGTGATGATTTCTTAAACAGACCACATTTAATAGTGCACTGTAATTCAGCAATACCCTCAAAGTAAACTTGTGGACCTATCATATGCCAAATTGAACCAAACTCTGAGTTTTTAATAGTTTTTCTGTTGCCTCCCTCACTTTCTCCACTGCTCTCACTAGGTGTCTTTTAATAGTAACTCTCTTCTCTAACTTGCTACTTTCAGTCCGTTTTTTTGGGGGGTGGGGGTTGAGGAGTGAATACTCAATAGTGTATTTATTGAGGAAGTTATTATTTTAGGTATATGCTGGACACAATGTCACCTTCTCAGGTGACTTACATTCTAAAGGTATCTAAGCATTATAGTCAACTATGGGCAAAAGTAGCTGAATGAGGACGTCAGGGGCTCTCCCACAAATCAAGCGTATTATTCTTGGGGTGCAGACTTTCTGTATGTTATATTGATAACTCTAAGACCATTTTGGCTAATGAGGTTTCTTAAGAAGCTGAGCTCTAGACAAATATGGTGGTATTACGGCATTCCAATTTTATTGAGAACTATTACTAAGCTTGGAAAGAATGCCGCATCCAGCCATCTGGGTACAATACCAAGGGCAAATTAAGGGATCGGGTATCCTCAGTGCTAATGCAATTGTAAAACATATACACATTACACTATAGTTGTGATTCCCCCTGCGCCCCCGACCTCCCTGATACTTTTCTTAGTTTCCACGGGGAAAGGTAGAAACAAGGGACGATGCTTGGATTCGGCAGCCCTTTACTTCTAATTTCGAGAAATTACCCAAGTCTTGCAATGCCTTCTTTCTCGAAGGCTCAGACAAGACAGGCAGGTACCAGCTGTTTTATGAGCAATAGCTGGACAACATCGATCTCTCCCAGGTCTGGAATTACTCGGGTACTTGGCTCTTTCAAGATGCAGAGCGCTACCCATAACGTCTACGAATAACGGTTTACGGTAATTTACACAAACATAAGTAGAAATGCAAGTTAATGGAAGGAGTAAATACCAATTCCCAGACATTTTTGACCGAGAGCGCAGCAACGAGTGGCCGCGTGGAGGAACCAGTAGCAGAGCTCTTTTCCGTCAAAATGTGGCGTTTTGAGGGCAGTTCAATTCCGTGCCCAAGGGGTCTGCGATCGCTTGATAAGAATCAGTCTCTAAGCGGTAAGAGGCGAGGAGAACACTGTAACCCCTCCAGAAAGCGAGGCAAGATGCCTAGCAGGCGCGCAGCACTATCTCCGTACCTTTTTGGCACCGGGCCCCATGCCGCGGGCTGCTTGGTCCGCCGAGAAGTCGATGACCCCTCCCAGGTCTGCGGTCCCGGGGCGGCTCTGACGGTAGAAGCGGAAAAGCTTCCGAAAGGCGTCCTCCCCCGGCTCCGTCGCCAACGTAGCCACAGAACCCAAGACCGCCGCCATCTTCCCCATCTCGCTGCCCGGCGTCCTCTGCCTCGGAAGCAGATTTCCGTGCCCCGGATCTGGCTGGTTCTTCCGGGGTCACGAGCACAGGTCCTGGATGTACCTCCATCTAAAGATGGCGGCTTCAGTGGTTAGGGCTGCCACGGCTCTGCGGACGAGCGCTAGTCGGCCCGTTGCTTTTGTAAGAAAAATTCCCTGGACCGCAGCCTCGAGTGAGTGAGGGAGATGTAGTAGGGGGAGAATTTTTAGGTCTAAGCGATCTTCAAGAGCCCTACTTCCTGTGGAGTGTTTAAATCAGCGTGGTGGCTGAATTAGGAGCCTGGCTGTGGTTGCTTCTGAGCCCACCAAGCAGCAGAATGCTTGCAATTAATCGTTTAGGGATGTGTCTTGAGCCTTTGGGGCACGTATTCACGGTCTCCTGCCTTTTGGGGTGATTTGGTGGAAAGGCTTAGTACTCTGAAACTTAAGATTTACTATTTCGAAGGGATTATTTTGATTACAGTGTAGGGGATGAATTCGAAGTGGCACGAGTAGAGGCGAAGAGACGAACTAAAAGTCAATTTCAGTAGTTTAGTTGAAAGATGAGGACCTGAACTAGTGTGGTGGTAGAAGAGAGGTCAGATCCATTTATGTTACCAAAACAAAATCCATAGCTTCTCGGGACGGCTTAAAGGCGGGTAGGGCACAAAAGGAAGGAAGAGAAGGAATGAATTCCAGGTTTTTAGCGTTGGTGAGTTTCGGGCTTAGAATATAGAAGTAGGTCGAAAGGAGATGAGTAAGGTTTAAATGTGCTAAGTTTGAGAAACCTCTTAAGGTCTTCGTCAAGCAGTTGGACAAAGGATGTTGTGTATCACAGATTGAGAAGTGCACTCTGAAGCCATACTGCTTGGGCTAGAATGCCAATTTGGGCATTTAATAGTTGTGTAACCTGACTAACGGAAGGTAATTTGGGTAAAGGGGTCACCAGTGCGCATCAGTTACTATAAAATGAAATTAATAATATCTTCCTCGTAAGATTGTTGATTGGATTAAGTGAGTTTATATGTAAACTGCCTGGACTTGTGCTAGATACAGAGTAAATGCATGATAATTTTCACGATTTATAAAATTGAAGCTCGTGGGAGAGGCATAGGCCATAGAATAGAAGGTTGGGAATAATCAGCCCTGAAATCCCTCACCAACTTTGATTTTTGTCAGCTCCTGTTTTGAGACAAGGTTTTTACCTTTGCTTACCAAAATTTGGTAAGCAGTTTTACAATTTGCATTTTTAACAATTTAAAATTTTACATTTGCTTATGGTCACTTTTGTAGATAATCCATGTATCAGACTAGCTCTGTTAAACAGTGGAACAAGGGTTATGCTTCTCTTAGTTTTTGTGACCCAGGTAAGAGAGTAGGATGGGACGTAATTCCGTTCGTGTCCCACCTCAGTTTGTTACGGGTGTAGACTATGCCCAATGAAATGTCTTGTTTAGGCCCTATGAAACTGTGGAAACATTCTGGGATTTCTTCAGCATCTTGCAAATATCAGATCCCAGACCACAGTGGGCTGATTTAAAACCTTCCGAAAGTCTCTGTATAACATTCCTTCCTTCCTTCAGCAAGTATTTAAGGAGTATGTGTTTTATGGTAGGCATTGTTCCTGGTGCTTGTAGCTGTTTCTCCATACAAATTGTAGATAATTTGGGGAAAGGGTTACCTTCCAGAGCTAGTATGTTTTAGAAGTGCTTGCTTTCTAAAACTTTTATATCTGGTTTCAAACATGTATCTTTAACACTATTTATTTTATCCTCCAGTAACATACATGTTCTGTGAGATTATGATCTTGCCAACTGGTTTGACCAACTATTAGAGCTCTTCAGAAATCAAGTCCCAGGGTTTTTGAAGGATTCCTAGACATTTATGCATTTAGCAAGTATTGCCTGACTGTGTATCAATCACCATGGACACAGTGGACTCAACACTTAGGGAGCTTGCACTGTAGTGGTGGAGGTGAGGAGAGTTACAAATAACAAATGTAGGTAGTGGTTGAACCAATAAAGTTAAAGGAACTAGGGGAAGTAAGCAAGCAGTATAAATGCAAATCAGAAAGTACAAGTACTGTAGTTCACGAAGAGAAAGATCACATAGTTTTTTTGGTCTTTAACGTTATCCACTGTTCATCTTTGAGCCTTCACAGGGCTAGTATGTTGTCTTGTATTGCAGTAGAAGCCCAGTAAAACAATATTCAGTGTATGTATTTGGCCTCGGTCTTGAAGGATAGTTACAGTTTAGGCAGGAGGAGGTAGGATTACTGACATGTCAAGGAAAAAGAATGACCTGCAAAATGGGAATCCACAGGGCACATACACAGGGCGCATTCATTTGCTGTACAGCAGTGGGAAAGAGGGCAGAAAGGGCAGGTTTGGTCATTTCAACGCTTAGAAAGCCAACTATTTAACCTAGTGTAAACTTTAAATTATGAAAGGCAGATAAACTGAGATATTATTTGGAAATCTCTAATGTAGCTAGGGACACTCCGTATTGTAACTGTCTCCGGTGTGATATTCTCATAGGGAGTAGAATCCATTTGTACCTACCACAGTACCTGGGACATGAAGGCTACAGTTAGCTCAGCAGTTTGTCTCTGTCCGTGTCCCCACCTCATCACCTCCCCAAATCTGGTACATTTCAGCTTCATAGGCAATACCTTAGCTGCCTCATAACTCTTAAGGCAGCTAAGGTATTGCCTATGAAGCTGTAATGTACCAGATTGCAAAGTAGCTCTTGTTCACAAGAAGTTTGGGGTTCTAGGACCCCCCTTTGGTTTCTATCTACAATGTAGGTTGGTGGATACAAAATGTATTAACTAGTTTTAATACTTTTTCTAATACAGGTGAGCTGAGAGAACACTTTGCACAGTTTGGCCATGTTCGCAAGTGCACTGTACCTTTTGTGAGTATTACTTTTTTTCAGTATTAATGTTATCCTTTAATTCCTGATGATTATTTTTTTTGGTCAGAGCAATCAACCTATCTGAATGTCTGGTGGAGTGAAGCTGTTCAGTCTTTTTGGATAAAATTATGGGTGATACTGATTAAAAAGAAAAGGAAAAACCTTATTCTAGGCATTTATGCTAGTTTTTTTTATTGTTGTTTAATAAATTACCACCAACTTAGTGGCTCATAACAACATACATATATTCTCTCACAGTTTCTGTAAATCAGGAGTCTGGGTGCAGCCTCGCTGGGTTGTCTGCTCAGGTCTCATCACTGCAGTCTGTGTGTCAGCTGGGGCTTTGGTCTCATCAGAGGGGCAACTGGGGGGATTGAGTTCCAAGCTCCTGCAGGCTGTGGGCAGAACTCACCTTTCAACTGTCAGGCTGAGATATCTGCTTTCTGGCTGGCTTTCAGCTGGAGGCAGGGACAGACTGGAGGGACCACCTGCAGTTTCTTGTTATCTGGCTTCTCTGTAGGCTGTTCCCCAGCATGGCAGCTTGCTTCCTTCAAGTCAGCAAGGGAGTTTCTCTCTCCATTCTGCTAAGACAGTCTTATAGTCATGGGAATGACACCTCATCACCGTTGCCATATAACCTGATCAAGGGAGCAGCATCCCATCACTTTTGCTGTATATTCTTTTGGTTAGAAGGTTACAGGTCTCCCCTCCCCTGTCCCCCCACACACACTCTCAAGGGATGGGGATGATACAGGGGTAACATGGTGGGGCACGTGGAGGTCTTGGGCCGCCTTAGATTTATCATAAAGCTAGTAGGGAAGAATAGCTATTTTAACCTTTTTCCTCATTACCTTAGGTGCTTTTTTAAAAAGTGTTTTTACATTTATTACATTTCCTTTGCTTCCTCATGAGGGTTTAGAACTCAATCTATTTGTTCTACTTTATCCTGGGCTGTATTTTTCTGTGGCTTTCTAGAATTACTTTTTGGCAGGGTATGATGTGAGTAGAGTTTACACGTGCCTCACTATAAAACTTCCCCCTCTTTTCCCCATGGCATTGAAAAGGCTATGGCAAAATATCAACCTAGATTAAGTACTCATCTCTCACTTTAATGTTGATTGCCTTCCAAAATCCAGCGGACTACATACCCAGTGCTAGTGAAGGTGTAGGAAAACCGGCACCCAAATTGTCACGTTTAATGGGTACCTTCATTTTGGGAGGATAGTTTGGCAAAATCTATCAAAAATAAGAATTAGCATTTGCCTTGCTTTACCAGTTCTCTTCCTAGGAATTTAATCTACAGAAATGTGTGGCGAAAATGTTCAAAGCAGCATTGTCTAATAGTACTATAACAGGAAAAAACTTAAATGTACATTGGTGGGATTAAGTAGATATTAATTCATTGATACAGTGGAATTTTATACCGTTGATTTAAAGGAATGAGGTGTGTGTATTACGGACACGAAAATCTGTAAGCTTAAAAACTGTACAGTTTTACAAAGAGTATGAAATGTGTGTTCTTGAAGTTTCTCCAAAAAGAGTTACAGCTATTTCTTGGTTGCCATTTCCCTCTTAACAGTATAAACAAAGTAATTTAGGACTTGTAGTTAACAGATCTTAGATTTAAACAAAAGGAGGTTTAAACTTAAATAAAATGCGACAGGAAAAGTCTTACTTTCTAGTTAAATTCTTTGTATTCATTTTAGAAAACCAGGTTCCCATGTTAGATATGTAGTATCTAAGTTTTAACACAAATAAGATTTAAGGCCTTATCTCCAAAAGGTAGAGGAGAGTGCTTTAGAAATTGTCCTGTTTACCTGAGGGAGTGAATCACTGGGGCATTACTGGAAACTTTCCCTATTTTTAGGTTAACACTTAGATTACTTTAGAAGTATGGGGGCAGTTTTTAGGAGTTCGGTTTTGAGGGGGTCAGGGCATGGTAAGACTTTGTAACAAGACTGATTATGTACATTGAGTGAATAGACATCTTGGTATCTGTCCTTTACATAGTAGGGCTGATGGGGGTTGGGGCAGGTAAATCCAAGCATGCCAGAATCTCTTTTCCATGGGTGCTGAGGTATAGGTTGAATGATAAGCACTCTGCCTTTTGTACAAAGTAGCAAAATTGTTGAAATTAACCAGAATTCTGGAACTAGGTAAATAAGGGTAATGTATATATATTTTTTCCCATTTTTTTATTAGTATGAGATAATATAGTGGTGGTGATAAGGGCGATTGGTCTCAGAATCACTAGAAATATAACAAGGTTCTAAAGCTTAAATTTCTTTTCTAGAAGTAAGGACGCTAGGAACAAGAAGAGTACTTCTTTATATGATCAAAATTTCCCTTGACTATTGCTCTTGTGTTTTGTATCTAGAATGGCAGCAGAAAAGCAGAATGATTTGACCCACATAACATAGGGATTAAGCTTTGGGTTAAGCAGGAGAGTGACTATGCATTAAGGTTTTTGATTTCATTAAAATGTCATGTCCCATTTTGGTAAATGAGAAAGTTGGTAGCTTGACATGGAGTTTATGGAAACTCTCAAGTTCATGATCGTTTTCCTAAATTTTGAATTTTTAGGACAAAGAGACTGGCTTTCACAGAGGAATGGGTTGGATTCAGTTTTCTTCAGAAGAAGAACTTCAGAATGCACTACAACAGGACAGTCATGTTATTGATGGAGTAAAAGTAAATATTTTTGTCGTATCATGAGCTTTCTGTATCAGTGAAATAGGTCAGAAGTGTGAAATGACAGGGATTTGGGGAGATTTAAGAATGGTGGAGGTGGTAGAGTGCCCAGTTCTAAAAGATCTGGGGAGGGAAATACAGAAGACCCTGTAATGGTTAACAAGCATGTATCACACCAAGAAGTGGACATAGCAGTCTACTTACAAGCCAGGAGTTGAAATCCCAGCTTCTCCAGTTACTTTATGACCTTGGGTCAGACTGACTTACGACTTTTAATTGAAATTCAGGGAGTCGTATGAGCGAAGAACATCCTCTTACTGGTGCTGACTTCCTAATAAAAAAAAACCACCTTAAGGTGGCAGTCTTCAGGGTTTTTTGTTTTTTTTTTAAAGATTTTATTTATTTTTAGAGAGGGGGAAGGGAGAGAGAAAAACATTGACTGGTTGCCTCTTGTTTGTGCCGTAGCTGGGGACCAAACTTGCAACCCGGGCATGTGCTCTGACCAGGAATTGAACCGGTGACCTTTTGCTTTGCAGGACAACACCCACCCCAACTGAGCACACTGGTCAGGGCAGCAGTTTTCAGTTTTAATGTTTTTGCAGACATTGCCTTTCTTTACAGTGCTTATTTGATTTTTTTCAGCTCCATGTTCAAGCTCAGAGACCGAAAGTCTTGCAAGGGGATCAAACATCTGATGAAGATTTTTGAGACTATTATTGCCTATTAAATAAAGAAACACAACTGAAAATTTTGTCTAAATGTTTTTATTTGAAACAAATCAGTGCACCAAGCAAGCGCTTAATTTTCCCCACTCCAGATTAAAACAGCACAACAGGGGCCAACATCATTTGGCAGGACAGTTCCAGTATGTGAACATCCTTCTACTCACTGTGGTTGGGGTAACTGTACTTATAAGCTGTCATTCTTACACAAAATTTTAACCCCAAAGTTCTAACATCAAACAAAAGGAAGTGGTCTTAATTGCATGTGTGGGGCAGTATGTTCTATAAATGCCAAAAGGTGGGAGAAGCACAAACACAACTCACTCTTTAAAAAAACTAAATAGTTCATAAAGTAGAATTTTCCATCCGCCCTTTCTCCCGTAATAAAAAGTAGTGCTGGGGTATGATACCCAAATTTGGTTTTTATCTGGCCCATTTACAAGGTGTTCCCCCATATGACTTGCGTCATTAGGGTTATGGATAACAGTCCATTCACTAGGAAGAGGTGTCTACTCCTTCCTCCTCTTCTTGCCTTCATGCTCATGCTCCTTGGGGCGGCTGCTATCTGAGGGTCTTTTAGAGCCACCATGCTGTTTGGCTTCTTCCAAAAACTTGTCCAAACCAAAAGGATCTTCCTCAAACTGAACTGGTCCTTCTCGACCTCTTTGTCTGCTGCGGTCTGAACCAGAAAACTCCTTATCGGGAACAAATCTACGGAAAAAGAGAAAGGACTATGAAATACTTTGTTCTCACTGGTGCAAACACTGAAACTGAGCTGTTTGCTTGATACCTGTTGGTCTTTATTCTGGCTTCTAGGTCATCACCGTACATGTCCTTATCCAAATTCTTACTGGGCCTGTAAATATTCTGGGCCATGTCTTTACCACCTCTCCAGGCTTGATCATAAACATTGTAAATTTCGTCTTCTCCACCTGCAAAACCACTGTCCATACCCTGTGGAAAAAGAGGACATTAAAAGTATATGTATTATTATTTATTAAAAGTTGCATCTCATTACATGTGAAGACTACCTTTGTGTGAATCTGACTACATTTAGAGTTCACATTTTCAACAACTGAACTCAAAAGATAATTCATTAAAAAATGTCCATAAACTTCTTCAATCATCTTCGTGTTCTTAGATTAAATAAGGGACTAATTAACCAGTCTGACTACTGTAGTGAAGTAGTCAAATTGGAGATGCTAGTACACGCGGCTATTTGACAATTTCAATTTGCAGAGGCAAGAGGATGAAAGAACTAAAACATCTAACGCCATTTAGAGCGGGGGTGTCAAACTCATTTTCACCAGGGACCACATCAGCCTCCTCACAGTTGCCTTCAAAGGGCTGAATGTAATTTCAACTCCTTAACAGTTAAGGAGTAGTTACATTTACGTTGAAAATACATTCAGCCCTTTGAAGGCAACCTCAAGGAGGTTGATGTGGCCCCTGATTTAGAGTAACATACCTCTTAGCTGCCCGAGAACATCACTATTAGAGCATGAGATAACAGAGCTCACAATGAAAATCTTAAACTTGTTTCATATATTTAGAAAAATTTTCATCACAACATTTAAACCTAAGCTTGTAAGGGGTAACTGTCAAATATTTACTTATGGGGAGCTTTCATTCCTAACCCCGCTTTGCCCAGACTGGTATGATGACATTGCACAGTGTTTAAGAACACAAGCTTTGGAATCAAGACAGCCAGTGTTTGAAATATGAGTTCCATCAGTTACTAGCTAAACCTTTATGTGTCACAATCTCCTCATCTTTAAACAGAGGTAATAACAGTGTGACTTCATAGGGTTTTTGTAAAGGTTAAGTAAGATAATACATGTAAAAGAACAGTACCAGCAATATACAAAGCACCCAGTAACTTAGTAACTAGAAGAGCTTACTCAAATGCTATCTTTAGATCTTTTTTTAAAAAGATTTTAATTATTTGTTTTTAGAGAGAGGGTCAGGAGAGAGGGAGAGACACAAGGATGTGAGAAACATCAATCAGTTGCCCTGACTAGGAAGCAAACCAGCAACATTTCACTTTGTAGAATGATGCCCAACCAACTGAGCTAGATGGGTCTGGGCACTACCTTCAGATTTTAAAACCTTCAAGTCACAATCAACTTTTCTCCCTCTACACCCAGTAGAACTTTATACTTCTTTTTTTTCGAGGCTGTTCCCATGAGAACTTTATACTTCTGTATTTTTAACACGGTCTGCCTCGTCTTTATTTATATACACATGTCCATCTTTTCCAGTCGACTTAAGTGTTTAAGGGCAAAGGCACATCTATCTTTGCTCTCACTCATGCAGAGTAAATAATCAATGCTGGGTGAATTAAAACACAAAGGTACTTCTTCAGGCCTACTGTGTCCTAGCTAGTTAATGACAACTGGTACTAGAAATTAGATTTCTTGACTAGTACTTTAATCTAGTTTTACACACACAGTTTCAGTTTTTAAAGATCCTAAGTTCATGTGTTTCAATAGCATCAAAATTTCTTTTCAAAGTTTAACAAAAATTAAGAGATACTCTTGTAGGACACTGGCTCTATTTTAGAAATAAAAGAATAATATACCAGAACCACGTTTTATAACCTAATCTCTTTCTTTTTCTGCCAGAGTCTCGATTCTTAGCTAACTTTAAGAGGTCAAAATTAGAGGTGTTTCATCTTACTTGTCTCTTACATTACAACATGCAACTTCCAATTTTTTTCTGTCACCATGCTAGCATACCTAAGGTTGATCTAAATCTATGCTATGTTCGTGTGCTTTCCCCCAAGGATCGGTATTCATACCAACACTTAAGATAGGCTATTTCTATTGTACCTTGGATTGGTTGAACAGCCTTTGGTCATATTGAACTTCATTGGAAGTCCGAGGATTGGGTACACCAAGTGCAATGGCCTCACTGATATCTCGATTTTCATTTCTCTGCAGTTTTGACCTGTTTTGAAATACAATGTCACTAACTGAGAAGCCTTCACAGAGGAGCTGAATTTCAATTTTAAAAATACAACCGATCTCAGAAGCAAAGAAAATGAGTATCCTGTTAACATCTCATGAACATATATTCCCTGACAATGTATAGTTGGTCTGGCAACCCTTACAGCATTTCAGATAGTTGATTATTAGAAGAGGTGGGGTTTTATAATTAGGCCCTCCTGTTAGCTGAGAAGAATTGCAAAAAGACTCATTCTTGACATGGAAGTCTTTAAAATACAAGCAATCACCTTCCAATACATGCTGAGATATGAAATTGCTGTAGTCTATATTTGCTATTATTAGATGGGGATGGGAGGGGGACTGGATACAAATTAAATGTATCACATGAATCATTTTCAATAAGCTAGAATCAGTTTTTTTATTCAATCGCATTTAGTAATTTTATCCTATTAGAATTTTTAGGAAAGCACATCAATGGCTGGATTACTCAGTATGATTTTTGACATTCAGATTAATTCCCCTACTCTCAGTATGTAATGCAATCTACATCACAATGAAACCATGGTAACTGTCATTTATTTTGCTATAAACTCAGGTCTTGAAATAATTTCTATAGACCATCTGATTTTCATCCGATCACTAGTTTACAGTTTTTCTATGTTATCAATTCTCATAGCCACTTTGCTGGTTTTAAGGGCCGAATTTATGCAGAGCTATTTTGATTTTTATGGCTTACGAATTTCAGACCAGAAGCATATTAACTGTGCTTTCACACTCCATTCCTCTTTCTTCTGCACTGTACATTTACCCACAACTCTAAATTCAAATTTTCTGCTTTTCCATGACTTCATTTATCCAGGGTGATGAAATATGCCATTAAACAACAAAGAACACCACCAGCAGAAAGATATTCTTCATGTTTAAGATATGAATTGAAAAAATGGATTGTATCTACTCATAGGATGAGTCTTGAAAACCGATTATTAGGAAAGAAAATGTTTTATATTTGCATTTAGCCCTCATTCAGAATTTCACCTCCATATTATAGCATTTCCTCAACTTTTCAGCAGTTTCAGTCTTCAGCCTTTGGTGAACTATAAACTTCACTAATCCCTACTTTATTCGAAGTTTGTTCTATAGAACTCTGTGCTTATTAGGAGTGCTCTGTCTGTATGTCAACTATATGTCAGCTATCTTGATTTTAAAAAAAGCGCTTTGTCAATTTTCCCAAATCATTTTATATAGTAGCTCTGCCGTTTTGAATTTTAAGTGAGACTGCTCATGAGAAGAGACCAATTTTCACTTCTTAGAAAATGTGCGTTGCTCCCACTGTACTCCCTGGAGTGCTCTGCATGTGGAAGGAGCTCAGCAAAGGCATCACAGCCTACTTCCTGTCTAGAGGAAGAGGCACATAGTAAATCTCTCTCATCATTTGAAATTGGAAGAGAACAGTCCAGAACAGTCCTACCCAGTACCTTCTTTCACACACATGATCTGAATTTCCTTTTCTATATCCTCATCATTCTCAAGTCTAGCTAACTCTACAAGGTGATGGAAGAAAATATTACTTCCACGGATAGTAAATTCTTCTGTTAAGACAAGTTAAGTAAAGTGCAAGAAAATAAGTGCTCATTTATTGTTATCAAACTAAAGAGAAGCGACATTGGTGTCAGTGGACTAAACCTCTCTAAAAGATTCTCAAAGGCCAGTCTTCATAATTCGTGTTTACCTTGAATAGTACCTACCTCTTATCAGGAGCTGCCCTGGAAAGATTCCGGTCATGCTGTCTCTCTTTCCGCCGGTCGTGCCTAATTTCATCCCTCTCACGTGCCTCCCCATCCTCTGTGTGGACAGAGTTGAAAATATTTTCACCACTATATTGCCCACTAATAATATGTTGAACAAGAGAATATAATCTTTAACCTTAGACAAAAATTCCATGACCTTCATTGTGGTGACACAAAAGTCAGCCCTTTTATCTTACTTGCAATTAATTTAAATCCAATAGTATTGGTTTAATTTTTGAATGTGAATTCTAGAATCATGTGTGCAACTTAAGTATTTAGGGGTAAAGTGTACTGATGTTTCTAACTGACTCTGAAGTTCATCAAAGTAGTAACGTGGATTGAAAGATAAAGAGATGGTAGGTATGTGATAAAGCAAATTTAGCTACATTAATTATTAAAAAGAATTGTTAACTGGAGAATGTAGGTGACAGAGATATGGGTGTTCATTTCATGATTCTTTCCACTTTTCAATGTGTTTTACAATTTTTGTAATAAACTGTCAGGAAAAAGAATTATGTGTAAGTTTACCCTTATATATTCAAAGACTGCTAGCTTTGCTTGTGGCCCACAGGGGCTGGCTGCATCATGATCTCTATCTACTGCATTTATGTCTATCTTCATTTTCTCTATTTTCTCCAGTCTGAATGCATAGTGTAAATAAGAGCATGAGCGTTGGAGATGGCCAGTCTAGATTCAAATTCTGTTTCTGCCACAGATTGGCAATGTGACCTTGTGTGCATTACTTAACCACTCTGAGCCTTAGTCTCCTCTGTAAAAATAGTGACGATGCAATGCAAATAGTACCACTGCATTTGGTTGTTGCAGGATCATATGTGGTAATCCATGTAAAGTGCTCCAGTGATGCCTGCCATGATAACCTCTCAATAAATGTTAGTTTTTATTAATATATAGCAATAGCCTTTTCAAAAATTTGATTCATTTCTCAAGAAGAATTCTGTTTTTTTTCTTATTAGTTTAGAGAACTTAGATACAGGGAAGTTTTACTTCTAATTACCTTCAGTGGTTACCTATGCAACAAGCAGGTATTTATGTCTTGCCTCATTAAGTCACTCACACATGGTTCAATGAAGTGGATCACTACTTAAAGTCCTGGGTGCTTCCATAGGGTTAAACTCCAGACTCCTGTAACTAATTGCCTGCTTGATACCTACATTTTAAATTTATCATGTCAACATCTAAACACCTAATCTCTCCCTCCCAAACCTTTACATTGTGCAGTCTTCCCAAATTAGTAAATGGCAACTCAATTGTTTCCAATTGCTCAAGTCAGAAGTTCTGAGTCATCCACGACTTCTCCTTTTCTTTCATACTTCTACCCAATCCATAAGCAAATTTTGTCAGCTCTACCTCCAAAAGTACATCCACTATCTGGCCATGTTTTCACTACTC
>PVKM010023001.1:7331-21558 GCA_004027735.1 Carollia perspicillata | reverse complement strand
TGTTGGAGCATCAGTTTATACACTGACAGGAAGAACCTAGCATCGAGGGAGCTGCTGAAGGTACAAGAGAGAGAAGGCAGCATCCATTAGTGGGGTCCACGGGAGGGAGAAGGCGTAGCATCCAGTACCTGTGTGTTCTTAGTCAGGAGGAAGTTGCCTTTCGTTGTCACAGTTTAACAAGCAGCCACAAATGTTTTGCTTTGGGTCATGAATATGAACTGGTAATATAAACGACTCAGTGTTTCAAATGGTGGGCTTCAAAAATGTGCTTCAGCCACTTTCGAAGATCCAGATTAGCTAAATCTGGTGAAGCTGGTGAATCTCCTGTACAACTGGCTTCATTATTTCAATGCATCACTATTTAACTAAATGCTTTTGTAAATACATAAGGTGAATAGAGGCTCTTCATTAGATATTTACATGAAATCTCAAATACAAACTCCAATAGAGTTTTTCTTTCTGCTTCAAAATATTCGTTCTGCCTGAAACATTTCAAATTAATTTGACAAAATGTGTGATGTATCTGCTTTATGGTTAAGGGGGTGCAAGGGGAACCAGCAGCATAAGACCCTTTTTCTACCCTCAAGGAGGGAAGATGTGGAGAGAAAAGCAAGGCATCCTCTGTGCCAGGCTTCGGTGCCTGGTGCACTGGGTGCTGGAGCACAGAGGTGACAGGGACAGGGTGCATGCCTTCAGGGGTCCACAGCGTTCTAGTGGGTGGGAAGCACATGGAATGTGCTCCCTGCAGGGAAAATGTTAGAAAGACAGCGAGGCTGACTGCTCAGTCCTGTTCCGGCCACCGCCTCACCAATCAGAGGCGCTTTCAGGCTGGCGCGGGGTCAGGCCAGAGAAGGCGACTTTGGAACCCTTCCTACGTCTGAGATGCAAGAACTGGGGTGGGGCTCTACATCCTCTCTCCTGTGGTGGGTGTGCAGGGAGCCTGACTCTCCTTTCTGGGGCCTCATGATGCTTTTTCCCTTTTTAAAAATGCGCAAAAGGACTGTTCTCAATGCGGAATGTGGTGAAAGGACCGAATTCCCTTCCGTTCACTGAAACGTGCTCCCGGTCAGTGTCGTCAGAGCTTTCCTGTCCAGTAGATTGTGTGTGCGCGTGTGGGGTGAGGAGCAGGGAGAGGCGGCTTCTCTTAAGGCAGAACTTGCCTGGTATTATCTCTTAAAATCTTTAGTTTCTGCAAAAATCCTGTTAACATGCTGTTTGGATTTAAAGGACGGGTGGACCCTATTTCATGAAGAGGCACACTGGGAGGAAACTGTCTCTAAATACCTAACTGTATTTAGGAGGATACGTTCCTAATTTTGGAATATTAATTCTTAATGGATGTTTCACTGTTAAATTTGACAGAAAATGTTTGTAGAGTTTCCCTCAGGAAGATACCTTTATAACTTGAAATCTCGAAAAACCCTTTAGAAACACTAGCCAGTATAATGCTTAGCAGGGCGTTGAAATCAAGTGCTTTTCTTTTTTTAGTTCTTTGCACTTTGTCCGTTGAAAATGTGCAAAGAAGTCCATCCGAAATCCTCTTTGGGCCACTTAATTCAGCTTTATTACAGTGGAAGTGGGATAAAATAATATCAAACAAACCCAACAGGTGATTGGAAATATCGTCGGGGTGAATCGATGGCTTATCCTTAAAATGACTTTATTTTTTCATTTCATGAATTTAGCCAGAGGTTCCTTTTGAGCTAACATCCTAGGGAATATTTTTCTTCTGCAGGGTTAGTTAGGATGGGCAAACAGATTTTAGTTTTTAAAAATACAAATACAAGAAGTCACTTGAATTCCAAATATATAAATTTATAAATTCACTTATGTTCTAGAATAAATGGAAGTAATTAGGACTGCATTAGTGCAGCATTAATTAACATTGCTAATTCTTTGTATGTAATTATGTCCAATAATAACACTAATAAAATGTAAACACCAAATGAATACGAGAAGAGCCTCCCTTCTCTTTCTAACGCCATCACATTACGGCGTCAAATTATGAACGCGCAGTATCATCAGGCTCCCAGACACCCACTTTCTAAATACAGGCTGCACGAACTCTAATGAAAACTCGCACTCCGCGGTATAAATCTCCTCCGCCGCCTGCTCATTGAGGGGCTGCCTAGCCAGCCAATAATTCCATTCCTCAGAGCATTGCCGAGAATATTTATATAATTAAATATCATCTGTTTCCCCATTTAATTCCTGGTGGCTTTTTTTCCCCTGGCTGTTTCTGCTGTTTCCTTGGGCAGGAACGGCCCGATAATGTTGCCGCAGCGCTGATGGATGGTCTTCATTAGCTACTTGGGGTGATGAGTCCCCAAGTAACGCTGAATTTGATTTACCGCGTGCAAAAGCCGAACCTTTTGCGCTAGCTCTAAGTAGGGCAGGTTTTATGCAGCTTTAAAGTGGTTTGTTTGAGGAAGAGGAAAAAAAAAGTAAAGTTGTTCTTTTAGGAAACAATTTTTGGACACACTTTGTTCTCCTAGGAGAGCAGCCTTTACATGATATCAACAAAGTGGTGATATTGAAAATGCTTTTTGGTAAAGAAAAGGTAAGTGAAGAACGCGATGTCCAGAGAACACAGGAGACCCGAGTGCCGAAGCTAGGGGGTCACGCTGACCCTAGGCGCACATTCTGGGCAGTTCAGTGTCCATGTCTGAGAAGCAGGGAACTGGATTGGTGGCTCTCCAGGGCCCCTCCCAGCAAGAGCCAGGCTTTGGGGTTGACAGATGTGTGTGTGAACCCTGCCCCTGGCACTGATAGCGGGCTCCTGGGGAAGCAACCCAATCTTCCCAAGCCTCAGGCTCTGCATCTTTAAAATGGGAACACACGGCTGTTTTCACTCCCCGTACAGGGCCGGCATTGTGAGGACTGAACAGGGAAATGCACTGAAAGCACCGACACAGAGCCCAGCTCCCCACGGGTGCTGACAGGATGCTGGTCCCCCCTTCCCTTGTGCCCCAGAGTCTACAAGGCACACGGAAGGCAACTTCGAAGCAGGGCCTTAGGACTTCCAACATGAGGTGATTGCATGATGAAGCGACAAGAGTTTGGCCTGAGACAGAACTGGGGTCTGCAATGGAATAATGCCCGAATTGTTTCGTGTAGCCCTGAGCCAAAGCTGTTGTTTTTTATTTCTTCGGAAAGGGTGCTGGCAGGGTTGGACCTGGAGGGTTTGGTGTGTGGTCTTGAGTGCATCCTGCCGTCATCGTGGTATCCAGCACCCGCTGAGAGTCAGCAGTGCTTCTCCTTTAACTCGCTAGCGTTTGCTCTCTGCCAGTGCCCAGGTTCTGGGGATGCTCCCAGGCCCCTCCTGCAGAGCTGGAGGTGTGATGAATGGAGGGCCTGGCCAGCACTGTGCAGGGGGGCTGAGGGGCTTTTATTACAGGCCTTGTCGAACCGAGGCAGAGGGGAAATCTGTGCCGATGATGGTTGGGCTACAGAATCAAGTACAAGATAAGAGAGACTAAGAGAACATTTCCTTTTATACTCCCGGGCCTGGATCCAGCAGCATTAATCTCCCTCGAGGGTCCCGAGTACAAGATATCATCTAGCGTGTGAGTCTGTCTGTTTCTGACCCAGGGGCTTCCTTTGCTCTAGGAAGAGTCACTCTCTTGGAGCTGCTGGCTTGTCATTGGCTTCAGGGCGATGCCCATTATTTCCGGAGGATGCTGTGCCCTGCTTTCCCCAGAGGCCTTGGAGAAGGGAGAAGGTGGAGGCAATGGCCTGCAGGTGGGATCTGGGGGGAGGCGATGGTGAGGCTTCTGGAGAACAACAACCAAAAGGAATGCAGAATCTGTTCGCCTGCTCAGTCAAGGCCACTTGTAAATGACAAGAAAGTGCTCCAGAGAGCCCAACTGCGACCCATACCTGTGAGCACATGTATACACAGATGCGACCATAAAGTAAAGGTAACAATAACAGTAACAGTTGCTTACATTGTTGACTGATTGCTCTGTTTGGGGCATTGTGCCGAGTATTTAATATGCATTTGTTTATTGCTTACAACTCCCTATAAGGTAGATAGTAAAACCAGCCTGGTTTGTAGGAGGGGCAGTTAAACTTTAGGGAGATTAAGTGGCTTCCCCAAGGTCATAAGGGGAGGGAAACTAGGATCAAATGCAGGCCCTCTGACTGGAGCTCTCACACCCTTAACCACGCTCGTGCCCCGCATAATGGGAATTCCCGTAGCATTGTGGTGCCTGGGAATCAGGAGACCGTCGGGCTGAGCACCTAGGGTAGATCCTTAGCTGTGTTACTCAACTTCTCCCCCGTCATCTCAGCTTTTCTCCTCTAAAACCGTACCCGCTGTTCAGGGCTGCAGTGACAAGGAAGGGAGGCCAAGGGCGTGAAGCTGCTGTGTGTACTGTTCAGCAAATGCAGATGCTTGTTCCGTTAAATGTCAGGAGGCTGATGATCACCAAACCATCGAGCGTTATGCTGCCATTTACCTCGGAGGTGGGGCATTGTGCCTTACAAGTCGTAGAGAGAAATTCCCGTCTCGGTGCCACATCAGAAAGTCAGATAAAGCCAGTAGATATCTGGAAATTGGAAGAATAAGTGTAAAATCAGGAGGGCATAGATGGAAATCGAATTTTATTGCATGCTCGTACAGTCTGGATCAAAGGACCATCTAGCTGTTGGTAAGAGTGAGGCACAGGATGGGTAAACTGGGGGCCAGAGGCATCATCGGTGGGGAGCTGGGCCTGGGTAAGAACCTCAGCGGGGCCGCAGACCCGACTGCCATGGACACTGGATGCCTGCGAGGCAGCAGACAGCCCACCGGGACAGGAGCAGGTGGGAGGTTTGGCGTGGCCAACATCGCACCCCCTGCCACTCGGCCTCGGGGCGGTGTGGTCAGCTGCCCCTTGTTTACATCTCAGCACTCAGGTTGTTTTACGGAACTGCCCTTTCTGCCTTCTGTGTTTGGAATGCACAAGGGAGACAAATACTGCAGATCCACCCCTGGGAATATGAAAGGACAGCATTCTCTCAGCCTGTCTTGTACTTGATTCTTGAGGTCCTTCTCTGAAGTATTTTCTTTCTTCCTGTGATTCTCTTGTTAAGAAATCATGCTTTTCTTCTTAAAACCATATACATACTACAGCTAAACTTACATCATACTTCTGGAGTCATACTTTTAACTGGACAGAAAGAGAAAATGAGGCTAAGGTGTAAGTAGAGGTCTTTCTCACTAGTCCCGAACTGTTACCATTTACAGTTTAATGTAAAACTAGTGCTCTGCTTCCTGACCTGCTTTCTCAATCGCAGTGTTCCTGTGAAAGCTCCTGTACGACCATCCTGGGTGCGAAGTCCCTCTGTGGGCTGTTCACAGTCTTTGGGCTTCAATGTGTTTGGCACCGGGCCCCTTCTGTTAGTGCTGGCCGCGTCCCTCATCTCTCTGCTGTTCAGGGCAGTCGGAGGGATGGCCTTGGGCCGCTTCTCCAGCTTCCTAGGAGTTTTACACTGTGCTGGTTCCGACCCCTCCCTTCATCTCTAGTACTCCCCAATAGGCCAACACCCCTAAATATTTAATAAGCAGCCCCCATGTCACAGAGAATGGAAAAACTCCTGAGATTACATACTTGAAATAAAAATTTTATTTTTAAAGGTATTTAAAGCAGCATGCAGTACCTGGAACGTAGTAAGACTTTAACACATACTAGTTTCCCATCTCTTTAAACAACGGTCCTCATACAAATCACCCAAGGAGCTTAAGAAAACATGGATGCCTGGGCTCCACCCTTGACTGTGAAGTCAGAACCTCAAGGGGTGTGGCCTAGGTGTTAATATCTTTAGAAAGCTTCCGGGGTAATTTTAATGTGCAGCCTAGGCTGAGAAATTCAGCTTTTGGAAGAATGCAACTGGCCTTCTTTTTGTTTTGTATTTCTTGAGCTTCTGGCTTCTAATTAGGGTTAATATCATTCCAGTATAATGCATCTGTTTTGTTAAACTTAATGAGAACTAACACCTCTCTTTCCAGTAACATACCTGCCTTCTCTGGCTTAAGCACTTATTTTTTAAAACTCTAGGTTTCCAATTAAAAACCTACTCTCACCCAGAGCAGAACCCTTGAACTGCATTCAAACAAAATTTATTGAGAGATCATGGATTTCAAGTGGTTTCCCAGCAAACCCAAGTGGAAGACAGGCTAGGGGGTTAAGACCAGGTTGGAAGGGAAGGGGGACCAGCAGTGAGTGTCCTGGATTATTTGCCAGTGTGTGCACAGGTGGCTTTGGTTTTCTAATGACACTTTACCAAGCCCCTTAGGTTTTTGTAGGCTGCGTCTGCTTTCCGACTCCCAGTCCAGGACACGGCAGTCTCGTACGCGAGTGAGTGTGTAGGGGACCTTGCCGTTGGAACTGGAACCACAGTCTCCCTGTCTTCACTGTGGAGGCACAGAGGATGCCTCCTGGGGTTGCAGGTAGACTTACATAATTGCCGACAGGTACTGAGTGCTTACTGTATGCCAAGCATGATTCTGAATTTTAAAAAAGTATTAAATTATTTAAATCTCAACACGCTTTTGTGAATAGGCACCATCATCGTCTTCCTTTTCCAGTTGAAGGAACCAAAACACAGACAGGCTAAGTAACTTGCCTGAGATTCCAGGGCTAGTCTCTGGGGTAGTGGGATTTGAACCTGTGCAGTGTAATTCCAGAGTTTGTGCACAAAAAACTCTGTGCTTTTATATCCCACATGTGAGTAAAGTCATACAGTTCTTGTCCTTTTCTCTGTGACTTATTTTACTTAGCATAATGCTCTCAAGACCCATCCATGTCATCAAAAAAGGCAATATTTCATCTTTTTAATGGCTGAGCAGTGTTCCACTGTACATGTGTACCACATATTCTTATTCAGTCATCTGCTGAAAAAGCAACAAACGAACAAACAAAACAAACAAACAGACTTCTAGATACAGATGACAGAATGGTGGTTACTGGAGGGGAAGCAGGCAGGGGGAGAGCAAAGAGGGTAAAAGGGGTCAAGTACAGATGATGGAAGGAAACCAGACTTTGTGTGGTGAGCACACAGTAGCGTTATAATACCGGTGTTGTATTATAAAGTTGTACACTTTTTAAAAAAAAATAATTTATTTATTTTTAGAGAGAGGGGACAGGAAGGAGAAAGAGAGGGAGAGAAACATCAATGTGTGGTTGCTTTTCATGTGTCCCCTACTGGGGACCTGGCCTGCAACCCAGGCATGTGCCCTGACTGGGAATCGAACCCGTGACCCTTTGCTTCACAGGCCCGTGCTCAATCCACTGAGCTACACCAGCCAGGGCTAAAGTTGTACACTTGAAATTGTTATTAACCAATGTTGCCCTAATACATTTAATTAAATAAAAAAAAAAAAACAATGAAAAATCCCTTTTGTGCTGCATTGCCCAGGGCTCATGAAGGTGCCTGAGATAAGGCCCTGCTCAGGACAGACCCTCAGGAAATGAATGAACCCCTGAGGCTAGTCATTTGGAGGGAGAAGAGGTGATCCTGTCTGCTCTCAAAAGAGCTGAGACTTATCGGCCTGGGGCAGGGGTCTGGGTAGGCTGTTAGAGGTGTGGGTATGCTTTTTTAGAGGTTTTTGAGGCTTTGGTTACCTAAGTTGCTGGGGAGAGTAAACTTGGAATGTTACCAAGACTGAAACTGTCTGTCAGAGGTTGAAATGTATAATGTGTTTTAGCATAATGATGTGTGTGTGTTATGCATATGTGTTTGTGTCTGTGTGTGTATTTGTGAACATTTGTGTGTGTATGTGTCTTGTGTAAGTCTGTGTTTGCATGTTGGAGAGTTACCTGACAAGTGACCTGGCCTCACCCTTAAACTTGGCATTCTCTCAGTCGGGGATCTGTGTTTTATCTTCTGGAATCTTGTATGCCCCAGCCCCATGATTAAATTGATCGCACTCTCAGAGTTGGATGCTATTTTTGCCATGTCTGCCGAGCCCTCAATAAATGATGTGTTCAGCCCATTTCTTGGAGTCTGAGAGCAGCTCTGCCTGCCAGCTGGGTGGCCTGCCTGGATCTCATGGACTTACTCCCAAATCACAGTGCGGGATGCATGTTACCATCATCTGGGACTGGTGTCCAGGTTGCTCCCAATCTGCCTGCTCCGCTCTGTACCTTCTGATCCCTCTAATTAAACCGGGTCCTCTGCAGAAAGGTCCTGGATAAATCTAGAGTGCTCCCCCAGGGCTGGCAAACCCTGGCTGCGTACACCTAACCTGTGCAAAGAAGACAGAGTTACACTGTGCAGTTAGTCTTATCATAGCTGCAGAAAAGTGGCAAAGCCGAATACCTTAACTCCGGGTTATTGTGCCTTTTCCATCCTCCCCTTTATCCTCCTCCTTTCTCCATCATCTTCCAGCATTGCCCCTTGCCCCTAAGCCTCCTGTCCCATGCAAGGAATTAAAATGTTTTGTCTGGAGATACACGGACTTGACAGACCTGGCCAGGGCTCTCACCGCAGCTGGGTTCAGCGTGTTTGGATGCCAGGGAGCGAGCTGTAACATGGAGATTGGTGTCCAAAGGCACCTGATGTAGCCATGTCCATTTCCATTGTGCTGAGCGTCACGTGGAAACCAATCAAATAATGATCTTGGGAATGAAATATTCAGCGAACAATGTTATTAACATATAAAAGACTTATGGGCAAATCACTTTTAAGTATGACAAGCCTTCAAAATGTGTTTCATTTGAGCATAGGGAAAAAGACTTTGGGGGGTTGTTTATCAGCAGTGCCATGAGGGAGGCTTATTTCTTCCCTTTAAATCTGGATGAATATGCATGTGTGCACTGCATGATAATAGCAATCACGCCAGCCAGGAGATTAGCTGAGCTCGTGCTCCAGTAATTCCAGCATGCAAATTCAAAGTACGCAGAGCGGGCGGAGGAGGCGTGTGGCGTGTGCGGCATTTTGTGCTCCTCTACCTCCCAGCCTTTGTGCTGTGTCCTAGGTCCCCGTCGGGGACCTTCACAAAGTCAAAGCCTACACAGGCGGGTCCTTGCACGGATGCGGACCCACTTTCTCATGTTGTAATACTGTAAGATAGTGAGACATACAAACTGAAGAGTGCATAGAATTTAAGGGATAATTATAGATGCCCGTGTAGCTCCCTCCCCTCTGTGAAAAGTGCCCTAGGAGACTCCCCAGCCCTCCACCCTGATGTTACGAAAACCAGGCATGTAGAGCAGGCACATGGGCGACCAGGAATGGAACAGCACTGTGAGATCTTGGCAATGCCGCCTCTTGAAGCAGAAGATGGTTCCTTTCCTTTCTGATCTTTAGGGGCAGTAGGGATTCTGGAACCCCACTGTGGGCTTCACATCATTGTGACCTTGGGCAGGACCCTTGTGTTCCTCGTGCCTTAGTTTTCCTGTTTGTAAAATGGGGATAATGAAAGTACCTACCTCATGGGTTTGTTGTGAGGATCAATGTGTTAATACATGTAAAATGCTCAAAACTGTGTCAGGCGAATACATGCCTTCTATCGGCTGCTACTACTTATTATGCATGCTCTTGGTTCTGTATAGTTGTGTGAATTTTGCGTGTGCAGTTCTCAGTCTGGCAAATAACACCACCATAGATTTCTGTATCATTTTGGTCCATCCACAGTTGCTGGGGTGACGCCATCCCTGGCAAGCCCAGCTGTCTCAGACACGCACATTGCTTCTCCCTCCACTCCCATGAAGAGCAGTGCAAGTTGGCATAAAAAGAATTTTTAGGAGAATTCTGCAGCATGGACGTGATTGCTTGGAGGTAGGGAGGAAAGGACTAGCAATGATTGAACATCTGAACAGTGCCATTTAACCCTAGAGAAAAAGAAACCTGTGCGAGGAAGTACTTGGAGTTCATTTTGCAGATCAGGCAAATGAAGCCCAGAGAAGTGAAGCAATCTGCTGACGTCACATAGCTCCGAAGAGGTTCAGCCAGGAATCAGACATGAGTCTGTTTTAATATTTTATTTACTGATTTTAGAGGGAGGAAGGGGGAAAGAGAGAAACATTGATTTGTTGTTCCACTTATTTATGTATTCATTGGTTTCTTCTTGTACAAGGGGGGACCCGGAAAAACCGGAATTATCTTCTAGAGGGTGGGTCCCTTGTAGTACAGGCTTCCCCAGGTAGGTGAAGTTAACAGAAAGGGTTATTTAGCTGTTTGTGTACCTGATGGGTTTTATCCACTTCTCAGTTAACTGTATTAGTGCCACTTTTGTGTTCTAGGAACCCATCTGTATCAGTATACCAGCTGGTGTTGTTGTGTTGTTGTTGTTGTTGTCTCACTGTTGTTGTGAGAGGCTGCGTTCAGCTTCAGCTAATTGTTTTCCATACTCTCTGAACACATTTGCCCATTTCATGATGGGTGATTGACCACACCACGCTGAGTGCTCAGCAGTTTTTGACCAAAAACGGCATGACCCCTGTGTTCTACCTTCCCTATTCACCCGATCTTGTCCTGAATGAGTTTTTTTTAATTTCCCCAGATAGAAAAAGTCCTCAAAGGGAAATGTTTTGCTGATGTGGAAGAAGTGAAACAAAAAACAGCAGAAGCACTAAAAGGCATCAAAATCAACCAGTTGAAAAACTGTTTTGAATAATGGAAAAAAAGTCTCAATAGGTGCATTGCATCAGATGGAGAGTAGTTTGAAGGTGACTGAAGTATAAACATGTAAGAATAAATACACAAATTTTAATGAATAAATTCTGGCTTTTGGGCCCCCCCTCAATGTGTGTGTGCCCTGACTGGGGAATCGACGCTGCAACCTTGGCATATTGGAACAATGCTCTAACCAACTGAGCTACCAGGCTAGGGTCAAACAGATACTTCAGGGGCTTCAAGCTGACTTCGTCCAACCTTCCACCCATGCAGGCATACTTTCTTCCACACACCTGCGAGGTGATAACCCAGGTTTTGCCTGAATAAACCATAAACTTAGAAGAGCATGGCGTCTTGCTTGAATATGCCAAGTATGTATCAGTGCACCTGATTTATTGTTTCCAGTCACAGGCAATGCCGCTTGACTTCAAGGCATGTATTTATGATCCAAAGATGTACAAATTGTTATTAATCACTATGTGTTGTGGGCAGGATTTGAGTGGAACCTCATAAAGGGAATGTTGTAAGTGCTTTTGCATTTGTATAATTTCCCTCATAACTGTCCCTGGTGGTGGCAGGAGCTGGCTCTCTTATCCAGATGCTCAAACTGGGACCTCAGCTGTAAGGACATCCTAGGGCTTCAGGGTGATGATGTGGCCAAGACATAGGCGGCAGTCCTGTCTGTCTGTGGCTGTTGTTAGGGCCTAATGTATTCTCTCCCTTCTCTATTGGTCTGTCTGTCCACCTGAAGAATTTATACAATAGAAAAACAGGGGAAAAAAACCCAAAACAAAAACCAACAACCCCTTAGTGTATTCATCAACCCGCATTCCTATGTAAATAAAACACAGTACTTTGCTTCAACCAGGGGAAGTTAACAGAAAGGGTTATTTAGTTGTTTGTGTACCTGCTGATTTTTATCCACTTCTCAGTTAACTGTATTAGTGCCACTTTTGTTCATTAGCGTTTGCTTATTCAGAACTACTATTTATGAAGTTAAAATGAATTATAAACCATAGACATAAATGTAAAACCATCAAATTTCCTAAAGAAAACGTTGGAGAAAAATCATTGTTAACTTGAGTTATGCAAATAATTCTTACATAAGATGCAAAAAATATAAACCATTTAAGAAAAAACCCAATTAATGGACTTCAAAAAAAGTGTTCTTCCAGAAACATTCAGAAAATGAAAAGACAGGTCTCGCACGTATTTATTCCTATTGCATTTTGTTCGAAGCTGTTATAAATGACACCTAAAGACTTTCCATCTCTAATTGCTTATTGTTACTATATAGTAATTAACTTGCTTCTTGTATGTTGACCTCCTATTCTAAGGTCTGTTAAAGTCACCTAGTAGTTGTAGTACCCTTTTGCCTATTCCTTAGTATTTTCTATGTGGCCCATCCTGTCTTTTTGTGAATAATGGTAGTTTGATTTTTTTTCTTGTCCATCTAAACACATTTTATTTCCTTTTCTTATCTGATTGGGCTGGCTAGGACCTCTGGCAGGGTGTTGGATAGGACTGGTGGACGGGATACAGTGGACAGGCCTCCCCTGGCTCTTGATCTTCGGGGAGAAGTCTGTAGTCTTTCACCACTGAGAACGATGCTGGCTTTCTGCTAGCAAGCACCTAGCTCGGGTTTCTGCCATTTATTTTCATTTTAGGCGTATTGGTGGGAAGGCTGCAGTCTTCCAACTGACTTTTCCCCGGTATCTTTAGCGTTCCCGTAAAGGGTAGAGGAAGGGAAAGGCCGGGACCAGATGCAGTCTAGCTGGAAAAAGCCGCTGTTTGGGAGTCGGCCTGAATTCATTTTAGAAACATTTGATCTTTCTCTTGCGGTCCGGTGCAGGCATATTCCCCCCAGTGCTTCCTTGTTCTTCCCCGCCTTTACTTTCTAGCCATGAAAAAAGAGTCAGAGCTAACATTTTCTGAGCGTTACTCCAATTTAAAGCTTACTTTTTGAAGATAGAGAACTTTAAGAAGATGAATAGCTCTCGACATTTTCTTGTATTTGTAACAGGAGTTTTTGTCAACTTTTCACCTTTTAGTTCCTGCAAGAGAAAACAAGGTCCTTTTATCATTGTTGATAAGACATCAAGTAACCATTATTAATGAACAAAACTGTAAGAAGAAATACACTTTCTAATTTGTCAGCACTGTTCTTCCCCCAGTAACTAAATTATTACATATTTGATAGCACTGGCAGCAGCAGCAAACTACTGATACAGAATTACCTAGTTAATTAAATAAAGATTATATTACTGGAAAAAGCTAAATCATCAACTCAACCACATGAAAACACTTTTAAAATCATCTTAAAAATGTCTTTGCAATTTGTTTCGCCTGTAGTAGAATTTGTGCAAAGTATCAATCATTATAATAGCATTATAGTTCTGTTAACAACTACTTGGAATCTGAAAGTGTTATATCTATTGTTTAGATTTTCCTAAGCACTTCTTTATAATGTTATAAGGTTTTTACGCGTTTCTTATTAGAAGGGATAACACAGTGTGTGAAGCGGGCAGTGGAGTCAGGAATTCAGGTCATGGGACAGGGGTATGTGGGTCATGTCCCGTATGTAATGCTGAGGCTGCTGCTGCTAATACCAGACTCTCTCCCAGGTCTCCACCTAGACTAGGGAGTACCCTCTGCAGGATGGCCAGAAGGATGGAAGTGCAGCAGGGCCGCCTACACCTCTTCCGCCAGTGTCTGAAAAAGGGGGTGACAGGGACAAAGCGACCCGGGGAGGAGGGGTGGCTGGAGTGATGGTCCCCCTGCATGGCAGACGATGCGGGGCTACCAGAGGAGCTCATGCATTTCAGAACAGCAAGGGAGTGATGTTTGAGGGAACTCAGAAAGTGCTGAGTGAGGTTGGAGGGACAGAATAGGCAAGAAGTGGAACTAGCTGGAAGGACATGGCTGCTGGACTTATTTCTGGGGCCGATTCTGAAGCTGGAGAAGAACAGCCCAGTAGTGGTCAGTTGAAGGGGCGGGTGGGGCAAGAGGGAAGAGATAAGAATGACCCAAGACTTCTAGCTCAGGGCACAGGCTGGGTAGCAAAGTATTAACTGAGAAGCGTAGGTTAGGGAATGTGCCAATTAAAGGAACCAGCAGATGGAGGGAATATTATCTTTGACCTGGAACAGAGGAGGAATGAAAATTTAGTCCAAAGAGGCAAGAGAAATAGCCCAGATTGGTGTTAAGATGGACTTCTGAGAGAGAAGGTAGGACCGAGGTGTTACTTGGTAGGAAGAACTGGATCGCAGAGTGGGGAACCACTTGGAGGAACGGGGTGTGCCTCACTCGGAGCCAAAGTAACCCAGCAGCTGGAGACTGGACACCGGCAGCCCACCTTCCCCTGAGTGGAAACCTTTGCTCATTAGTCGGGCCAGACATATATCAAGCACCTCTCCTGTGCCAGGCAAAGTTGCCGTGTTACAAAGATGAATGAAAGAGTCTCGAGGTTCTGTGTGAGAAGGGGCCAGACAGACTGAGCAGGTAATCATAAATGCAGTGCGAGGCAGAAATTCCAACAAAGATAGGAGTAGAAAGGGCTGACATTTGAGTTGGGTCTCTAACGAATCTGAAAGGCGAAGGAGAGGGAGGAAGGGGAAGAAAGATC
>PVKM010023000.1:0-21449 GCA_004027735.1 Carollia perspicillata | reverse complement strand
ATCCCTCCCCCACCACTCCCAAGTCAATTCCCCCTCCCCATCCCATTGTCCATGCCCATGAGTCCTCTACTCATGTTCCTTGACTTGCCCCTTCCGCTTATTTCCCCTGTTATCCTCCTCCCCCTCCCCTTTGGTTACTGTCAGTTTGTTCTTTATTTCCAAGTCTCTGGTTCTATTTTGCTCATTTGTTTGTTTTTTTTTTTCATTAGGTTCCACTTATAGGTGAGATCATATGGTATTTGTCTCAGTTATTTTTTTTAATTAACTCAAAGTCATGTGGTAAGTAACCTTAATTATGCCTGCAGTATCTCTTTTTCCATGTAAGACAATATGATTTTGCATAATATTTCAGTCTTGAGGATTAGAGCAGGGAATCATGGGGGCCACCTTGGATTCCTACCCACCACATCTATAGCCCCTTGAATCTTAGAATATTTAATCATCAACTTTTCTCAATGGAAGGAAAGGTGATCTCTTGTTACTAGGTGTGGGGAAAGACACTCCTTGCACTATGGCAGGGTGTCCAGGGGTGCTTGGAGTAGGTGGAAGTAAGAGCCAGAAGGATGATTAGTCTTGGTTGAAGGATGAACATTTTATTTGCTAATTCATCCACTTTTATTGAGAACATGTAGCTCTACACTAGAAGGGGCAGTGAAAGGAGTAGAGACAGTCTGTGCCCTCATGGAAATGAGGGCCTTGGTGGTGGAGCATATGTTAAAGGTGATGAACATTCCCCAAGGAGAAGTATGGGGTTCAGTGGGAGGGAAACTAAGGCTAATGACAGCTAAGGGTGAAAGGGTCAGCGATTGACATAGGGTTGAGGTAAAGTTTTACAGCTTCTATGAAGAATGTGAAGGACACCATCTGCTAGGGCAGGTTAGAGCTTCAACAGTGACAGGCGGGTCTAGCGAGCACTGAGTCCTCCAAGATTCCTGAGTTCTCCTCGAGTCCCATGAGTCACAAAGGAACTCCAAATTTTAGCTTAGTAGCTTAGCCTCAGAATCACTAACTTGCGTAGAAATGCCTAACAAGGCAGGAACTTAACACAAATACTTGAAGCAGTCTGCATGTTAACAAAAGAGCAGGGCATGTATGAAGGCAGATGGTGGCTGGCCCTTGGCCTCAGTGCCAGGAGGTAACAAGTAGAGATAGTGGGGGTGTGTGTTTAGCACATTGGGGCAAGGGCATCTAGCTACAGGAGGTGCCAGTATTTTGTCCAGCTGATTGTGCCATTGGGGACAAATAATCAGATCTGACTTTTAACTAACTCAGATGATTTTGTGAAACATCCCAGATTTTTACAATTTAAGCAATTTGAAGTTGAAGTAATTTTCAAAAAATGTAAGGATCTCCAGAGACGTGACATATGAACAGGTGTTTATGGCCCTGGGCCAGTCGACAGGTGTCTGTTTGTGACCTTCAGTTGAGCTGCCCTCACTGAGTTGTGTTTGGATTCCCTATCATTATTTCAATGGAGAAAAGTTCTGGGATTGCAGGTGGCTTCTGAATCTCAGGGTTCCTGTACTGAAGTTCTACATCAGAAATGCCTTTGAGGTATCAGTGGAGGATGCCTTGTGTCTCCTCTTTGAGGTTTCCCCTGATTTCTTCTCTTCCACTGTGACCACCAGAACAATCAAGAGCCCTCACTGCCATGCATGTCAGAAGCTCACTGTTCAATTCAATTTACCCTCCTCCAGAATCCAGTATTTTCTCTCTCTCTTCCTCCTCATGGTTTCATCAACTCAGGCAACTGTTCCATTAACTAGCACCTACTGTCTGACTCTGAGCAGGAGAAGTTTAGTATTTTATCTACCTCTGCATCTACAGTGACTGGTACATGGTAGGTACTCAATAAATATTTGGGCATTAGACAACTGGTGTGTTGGCCATTATTTTTTATTGTTATAGGAAATGAACACGTGTCGAAGGAACTCTTTGATTTTGTAAGTATTGTTATTGAGAACTCATTCCTTGCATTGATTATCTAGTGTCCCTTAATTAATTAGGGTGGAACAGTAATTTCAATTTGCCCAAGACTGAGGGGATTCTTGGGATGTGGGATGTTCAGTTTTAAAACTGGGATAGAGAGATTTCCTGAGACATAAACTTTCATTGCAAAACTGGTCAAGCCCTAAGGAAATTGGGACAAGTTGGTCCCGGTGCCCTAAATAAAGACCCAGAGGAAAATAAGATTTTTTTTAAAGATTTTATTGATCAAGTTCAAGGAGTTCATCATCGCCAAACCCTTACTATATGAAATGTTAAAGGGACTTATCTAACAAGAAGAAGATAAAATATATGAACGGTAAAAGGACAGCAAACTCACAGTTATTAAACATCCACACCTATAACAAAAGCAGACTAAGTGGTCACCTAAAACAGGAGCAGAGCCACAGAAATGGAGGTCACGTGGAAGGTTAGCAACAGGGTATTGTGAGGAGAGGGTGGGGAGAAGGTACAGAGAATAAGTATCATAGAATGTGGGGAGAAAATAGACAGGGCAAGAGTAGTGTGGGAAATATAGAAGCTAAAGAACTTATGACACATGACATAAACTAAAGGGGGGAGTGTGGGTGGGAGGGGTGTGCAGGGTGGAGGGGAATGAAGGGGGAATGGGACAACTGTAATGGCATAATCAATAAAATATATTAAAAAAATAAAAAATAAAAAAGATTTTTTCTATTTACTTTTAGAGAGGGGAGGAGGCAGGGAGAAAGAGGGGGAGAGAAACATCAGTGTGTGGTTGCCTCTCCCACAAACCCCACTGGGAACCTGGCCCACAGCCCAGGCTCGTGCCCTTTCTGAGACTTGAACTGGCAACCCTTTGGTTCCCAAGGCAGCACTCAATCCACTGAGACACACCAACCAGAGCAGAAAACAAGATTATTTTAAAGCTCAAAAAGTGGGAAAAGGCCATTTTTCCTGCTACACAGGTTGCTTCATTTTATCTACTGGAGGGAGGTGTGAAAGCTCTCATGTTTTTGTCTTTGCCTTGACCTCAAAGAAGTTCCAGCATAAGTTGTCTGGATAAAGTCAATAGCTTCTGTAACCCTAGATTGTCTGAAATAATTGCTTCCTTTCTCTGCCTTGCTTTTTACTGTCTTTTTTCTCTTTCAAAATTTTAACATATGGTGCAAATTGCACCCAGAATTACTTTAAATTACTCTCACCAAGCAAACATGAGAGAATGCCTATGTGTTGTCTTTTTGCTTCTCTTCAATTGGCTATTTCACTCTATGTGTGTATTATTTCAGGGGTTGACAAACTATGGCCTGTGGGTCAGATCTGGGACTGCTGCCTCTTTTTATAAATAAAGTTTAATTGGAACACAAACATAATTAATTAATAAATTATTAATGCTGATTAATTTATGTGTTGTCTATGGCTTTTCTGTGTGCTATAATGTCAGAGTTGTGTAGTTGCCCAGTGAGACTCTGTGGTCCACAAAATCCAAAATATTTACTAACTATAAAGTTTGCCAACCCTGCATGATATCACAAACCTTAAATCATTTTGAAAAGAACTGTACTTGAATAACAATTAAAATAAAATAAAAAAAAGAATTTCAAAATTTACATAGATGTATATTTTTCATTCCAAAGTTTACAGTTTCAAAACTTACATATACATTTTTTGGTTTATAAAAGTAATATATGCTCATTATAAAACTAATATCACAGAAATGTGTAGGTAATAGTAAATGCCCCAGTTTAAACTCCTTTCCTATTGGTGGCCTAATCAACTAGTAAATGCAGATTTTTCCTGATGCCTCTCAGTGCCTAGACTAGTCTATAAATATCATTAGAATAATACTAAAAAAGAAATAAATCTCTATGTGAGCAAATTCTTCTGAGTAAGCACTCTTAAATTCTCCAGCAGCATTTTCATCCACATCTCCACTGACAGATTTGCAGACATTTCCACTCATTGTTTCCAATATCCTTTCTCATTGATCTCATTTAATCAAAAGCCTGTTCTAACTCCTCTTCACACCAGTACCATCATTGCAAGTTCTAATTATTTCTGGTCCCTCTCATTATGCCAACTGTTCTTTTTTAATCGTTACTAATTATGGTTACTTAAAAAATCTCTCAGAACCAATTGTCACTTTGCTTCTAAACCATCAGGCTAAGTATTCAGGACAGTGGTGTCAGCTGATCATCCATTTGCTTCTGGGAGGTGATTGGGACCCACGCCCTCACAAGGCACACATCTGATTGCATCTCTTTCCCCTAGAATTCCAAGTCTTCTAAGGTACCTGTCATCACCCAGCATCTTAGACCCACAGTGTTTTCTACATCCTGATTGGACTACCTTGCCTTTTCTGCTTTCCTCCCCAGACTTTCCTCTGTGTCCTCTGGAATTCTGTTAGTAGAACAGACATTCCAGTACTCTCAACCTCTTCTCTGAACATTTTCTTTCATTTCTTGCCTTAGATCAAACCCAAGTGTTCCCCCTAGCCTTCTTGGTCAGCCTTCTCATTTTTCCAATAGGTTGCTTTTCTCTCTCACCTAATGTACCTCAGGGCTTCCTTTTGCTGCTTCCAAAACATTTTCCCTCTCAAAAAATCCCCAGACCTTTCCAGTGAAGTCCTTAAATTATGAGTAGTATCAGCTGCTACTACTCAAAGTGGTCCTTTATCATCTCCTGGATCATTCAAAACTCTAGTGCCTAACTAGTAGTCACTATCTATTTCCATCTCAATATCATCATTCTTGGTGATGCCAACATTTGTACAGATAGCTTGTTCAACCCTTTGATTTCTCCATTCCTTGGTCTTTCCACATATTCTTTCCCGTGATTCTTTCCCTCATTCTTTCTCGCCCTTTCCTACAACTTTGCTGGCAGTAAATGTACACCCTTAACTCTGAATTTATAGTTTCCCAATCTCAAGATTTCCTCTCTTACTCTAGTACCTCTGCTCTGAACTTTTCCCAACTTAGCGAGACCTTTAGTCCAACCCTGTCATCACAAAAACATGATGCAAGCCACATATGTTTTTTAAAATTTTCTGGTAGCTACATTAAGAAATATAATATAAACAGTTAAAATTAACTTTAATAATATTTTATTTAACCCAATAGATCCAAAGTTTTATTACTGTAAGCAATATAAAAATTATTAATGAGAATGTTTTACATTGTTTCCTACTGTCTTTGAAAGCTGTGTATATGTTACATTCACAGCACATCTCATACCAGCCACATTTTAAGTGCTCAGTAGCCACATGTGGCTGGTGCCTACCACGTTGGACAGAGCAGCTCCAGCCCATTGAGCCAATTAGGTTTCCATCCAGTCTCTTCAATGTCCTCCCAATCTGTCTTTGCCAATGTAGATGATATATCCCTTTACTAACAGCAAATGTCCTTCACTCTCCTTTCATCTATTCATCTAGAAAAAAACTCATTATTGGTTGGACTAAACCACCCGTGTGTACTCAGACAATTGAACACTGACAGAGAAAATCTCATATCTGGACTGCTATGCTTCACTTTTGCTTCATGACCATGAATTTCCGGTGGACACATGATGCTCCCCAGGAGCCTCATCACATGGTCCTAATTAAATTTGCTTAATCTCCCTCTGAGACTATTTCAAATGTTTCCATCTATCCTCCAACTTCCCTTCTTTACCCCTTCTCTCCCTCACAGCTGATGACCAGCTTTATTATTCCCTAACTGACATCACAAATGTAACATGTCCAGAATGGAATGCTATATTTCCCAGCCCATCCAGTTTGGGGGATG
Organism: Carollia perspicillata; assembly: GCA_004027735.1. NCBI lineage: Eukaryota > Metazoa > Chordata > Mammalia > Chiroptera > Phyllostomidae > Carollia > Carollia perspicillata. The sequence continues at coordinate 15,702 of PVKM010023000.1, read as the reverse complement.
GTGACATCACTGAGGCCAAAGCCCCAGAGTCGGCTGTAATTCTCTCCTCATTTCTAATTCACCAACATGTCCCATTATCCAAAAGGAATCTAGAGCCCGATCCCTTCTCTTTGAATCTGTTGCCACCAGCTTGGATCTAGCCAACACTGCCTCTTACCCAGACTTCAGTGATGCTAACTGGTCCTCCTTTTCTCCACTCCACCGCCTCCCAGGCCATCTTCTACTCAGCAGCCAGGGCAGTGTTTTAAAAACATAAATCAGAGCATGTTACTCCCTGTTTCGCAAGTCCTTGTTTTCATGGCTACAAAGGTCCTGCATGATGGCCATTTATCACATCTTCAATGTCATCTCTCATTGCTCTTCTCCTGTGCCCCACACTATTGTCACATGGGCTTGTCTCTTGCTTCTGGAACACATCAAGTTCTTTTGTGCCTCCTGGCTTGGCGCTGCTATTCCCACTGCCTGGAAAGATCTCCCCCTGGTGTTTCTCTGATTGGTTCCTTTTCTCCTTTTGGTTTTTAGAGACATCTTCACGTAAAACCCCATGCAAAGCCCTCTTCTCCCCTCCACCATCAGTTACTCTTTTATCGGGTCTTCGTATTTTTTTCTTCATGGCACACGATGTCTGAATTTACCTGCTTATTTCCTTGTTTAATTTGTCAGCTATATATCCACTAAAAGGATGTTGTCTTGTTCACTACTGAATTCCCTGAGCCTGGCTCAGTACCCAATAGAGAAATTCAATAAATATTCACTGACTAAATAAATGGATGAGTCAGAGAACTGGGTGTCCCAGTACTTCAGGGCCCCTTTCATTACTGTGAAATGCACAGGCTCATAAGAGTGACCTTAACAGCCCCAGCAAGATCATTAACCCCTAATCTGGTCACTGACGTTGACAAAATACCCCTCCCCCTACCTTAATAGAGCTCATGTCTAAAAACACTTTTGGGTGTTTAAGCTCTTTAAATTTGGTAAAACAGCAAGTCTAAATATACTGCTTTCCTGACAGGGTTGGGTAACAGAATATATTATTGCAGAGAGGCAGATGGGGGGAAGCCTCAGGGCTGCATCAGCTCCAGAGCTCAAGAGACGTTCGTCATGCAGGCTGTACACACAGGCTGGAGCCTAGTGGTAGTTCTGGAAACTGACCACATAATTGCTTAAAAAATCATGCTGGCTTCCATTGTGGAGGATGGGTTGGAAGGAGGCAAAAAAGTGTAGGGGGCATTATTTATAGTATTTCATTTGCAAGTGACAGAAATTTAACCCCGATTGGTTCTGGCAATAAAAGAATGTATTGACTCATGCAACTGAGAAAGCTTGGGTGTTTGGCTTCAGGTGTTGGTGGACTCAGGGTCTTAAAACTACCATTAGCTGGGATGTGGAGCTTAATTACCTCTTCTCTCTTGAGCTTAGGCTGGACTTAATGACTTGCTTCCAAAAAACAGACTATGGTAAGAGGAAAGGCGCAAGCTGACTAAGAGAAAGCCTGGCAAACATCAACGGTGAAAAGCCATTTTGATAATGCATACCCCTTGCTGTGATGTGACTGGGAGGGTACTTCACTTCTGGGGTAGCCCCCAAGTCCTTAACTCCAGTCTAATTGTGACATCAGACAAACCCAAATTAAGGGATATTCCTCAAAATATCTGACCAGAACTCTGCAAAGGTCTCAATGCCTGGAAAACAAGGAAAGACTAAGACATGATCATGGACTGGAGGCACCTAAGAGACATGACAACTAAATGCAACATGGTCCCCTGGATGGGGTCCTGGAACTGAAAATGTTGTTAGAGGGAAGCTGGTGAAATCTGAGTGAAGTCTGGACTTCAGTTAGCCACACGTACCAGTGCTAGTTTCTCAGCTATAACAGTGCACTGTTGTAATACAGGAGGTTGAGTCCTGGGATCTTGACTGTTCATTCAGATAAGCTGAAGATAAGCTTGTGGAGAAGGAGGACTGGGTGGAATAGATGTTGCCTTCATTATTCACATTGCCAGGAGCTCTGATGGTGGTGGGTTGGCAAGCAGGACTGCATGCCCCTGTGTCCAAGACTTGTTTTAAGGGGCCCAGACAAAGGAGGTATGTGTCCTATGTGTGATTCTAAGCTACATTACTTCAGTGTAAAAAAAAAGGTCAAAAAGCAGTCACAGGACAGGAAGCCACTCCCCAAAAGTGATAAGGTGGAAGTTACAATCCATTTCCAAAACTATACACACTCCTTCTGGCCAGGGGCCCCTTGGTCAGCCCTCAATTGTGGGAAGGGGGAGTGACTCCACACTTCACTCCAACATTGCTTTTTAACTTATGTTTTTGGCGTTAATTTTTTTGATAGGGGACCTGTGTGGTGAGCATGTTGGCATATTGTGTTCATATACTAGAGACACAGTAAAAGCTACACCCCAAGACTAAAAGCACACGATAGAAGCCAAAGAGACCCAGGAGGAGGGTACACCACCAATAGTCTGTAGCAGTCAGTACCATAATACTCTTGCACAGGGTTGTTGGCAATCACCTTATGAGTTGTATAATTTCATTTGCAGTCCTGTTCCTGTGTTCAATACATATGGGTACAGGATGTCATACTTCTACTTGTAATGCTGACAGTCACTTCACACCATCCCAAACTGTGTATGTGAACTATGGCTTGGTGCAGTTAGCCTGCTTTCTTTTGAGGGAAAACACCTTTTCATGTACTTTTCTTAAGAAGGGGCCAGAAACCTTCCAGCCTTTCAGCCAGTCCCAGCGTATCTGGTTCACAGGGTGCATCCTCCATGGCAGGCCAGCAGAGGCCACAGTTGGGAACTTTGTACAGACCCAACAGTCTGAGTGGTTGTTCTTAGTGGTCAGCATCCTGTCCATTGGGGGAAGGTGTTGCTGCTGTAGGATCCAACCAGACAACCCTTGAGAATTTGACAGAGAAACCAGGTAAACAAGGTTATTGTATATATTTTATGAAAACAGAAAGAGCACAATGGTTCATGAACACAGCAAATCATAAACCAGTTTCTGAGTCTGTAAGAGTGTCAGATGAGAACACTCCCAAGTGCAAGGCTTTTGCTAGAATAAAATTAAGCCGTGACAATTTGATATATATTTTATATCTGTAGTTTAAATGTTTTTGGTGATATTATTTGGTGTTTAGGTATATTCTGTAAGGTTGATACTGCATCAGCAGTTTCCAATAATTTAAAATTAAAGAATGAAGGAAAAATGAAACACTAGAATTCAGTCTAGTTCATAGGTGGCAAATAAAATTTTACTGACAATATACTGAATTAAAGTTAATTTCCATAATTGTGCATAAGAGATTTTATTGAAACATAATTAAACAAAATATTTTCATTTTTATTAAAAAATCAAATTAGGACCAATTTATTTATTGTATTAAGTTCAGTTTCAATTTGGTCTGATTATTTCCATAAACACAACAGGAATAACAATGGATTATATAGGCTTTAAAAACTGTTTGCTGGAACTTACTTAAGGGATTTTTGGACTGATTTTCAGTTAGCCATCCAGGGCACAGAAGCCAAGCCACACAAATTTGTCATCAGGCTTTGCATGCAGTATTTATATTCCTCAAGTCCTTGAGGTTCTCATTGTGTTTTGAGTTTTTTTTTTCTTGCTATTTTTCTGGAAAACGACTTTCATTCCTTATTTGGAAAGACTCCATGAACCATACGACCAAACACAGTACCAGGCCATTTTTTCAGTGGGCTTTTATTGGTGTTAAAAGTCAATCTCAGTTCCTCAAGACTTTCTGGTAACAACCAGAGTCCAGGCATGCCTCCTTCAGCCATGACATTCTAGTCCAAATCTTGTCTAATAAAATCATAATTGGAAACTGGCTTTATGTGTTCTGTTATGAAGAAATCATATTCCTGTTGTATTTATGCAAACAAATATATTGTCATGGAAAGAATAATGCTTATTAAGAATTTCCAAATTTTAGAGAGATTAGGCAGGGAGGAATATATAAATGCCTTAATATTATTTATGAAATTATATTTCACTAATTGTTTAAAGAAACAGAAAGTTTTCTCATGTTTGAAAAACAAATGATTAAAAATTAGCAATATTTTTCAACAAAAAGGTTATAAAAGTTATGATTATTTTTAGTTTATTATGTTCCATAATTAACTTTTGTTTATTTTGATTATTTGTAAGCACCTTTATAAATTTAGTCATTTTACAGAGCTTCAGCAATTTATACTCAGTTCAAAGGTATGATTCAAAAATCCATTGTTAGAAATATGCAGTTCAAAAAGTCAGAGTCCTTTTCATGAACCCTTTTCAAGTCACACTATATTGTTTCAACTGTGTTAGAGTATAACAATGACTGTTTACATATAAATGACAAAACTTAAAAAACATGGTTACAAATTTGAACATAATGTAATTTACAAAGGAATTTTCTTTCCTGTAGCAATATTTTAAGGTAACAATTAAAATGACAAATGAGAGTGTGTTAAAACCTATATACCATATTTTTAGGACTATAAGACACACTGGACTATAAGACGTGCACCTAGGTTTTAGAGGAGGAAAATAGGAAAAAAAATTTTTGAAGCAAAAAATGTGATAAAATATTTAATAACCTGTGACCCCACTCCACCACTACACCCCTGTCCCCCCTGACAGCGAGCCAGGCAAGGTACATTTGGACTATAAGATGCACCCCTCTTCCCCCCAAATTTGGGGGGTATGTCTTATAGTCTAAAAATGCAGTAATATATAGAGCATTTATTTTAATAATATGTGTATACGAAGAGAGTACATTTATTATTTTTTATTTGACAAAGTTTTTCATGTACTTTAAGCATATTACATAGACCTAATTAGGTGAAAAACTTCTCTTTTATAGAGAGGGAGAACAAATCCTTAAGGTATTTCAGCGGACCATTGCAATAAGTTAAAAGTCATGTTTTAGTTAAAAAGTTTCTTAAAATTTAAACTTAGGAAAGGCTGTCAAATAAACTTAACCAAAAGAATATAATATAAACTTTTTGTAAGACAACACATTTTTATGGTAATAAATTTAAAAGACATTAATTAAACTTAAAATCAGTTTTCACATTAAATAATTTGTCTAGATCACAGGATTTTGCCTAATTTATATGTCTTTAATTTTTTAGGCCAATAATATGTTACACTCTAGTAATGTTATTTGGAGGCAGAAAATGTACCACATGTAATATACAGACAAACACATAGTACATATAGACTACACACATAAAGACTATACATGTAAAGTAGAAGATTTTATTTGGTTGATTTTTCATAATTGTTTAACTTATACAGACCTTTTGTAATTTTTCTAATTCCTTTTAGTTTGCCATTTTAATGCATTCAGGAATTAGAACAATTTACTTTTAATTTTATTTTTTAAAATATAGTGTCATAATTTATACTTTTTAGTACCACAGCCATATAACTTCTTTTTAATTTAATTTAAATTTTTAACTTTTAGAAACCTTAATTTCCAATGATACCCAAAAATAAGCAGCCATTGTTCCCTAGATTGGCTTTATGAACACATTTTATAACCTGTAGAAACATAGGTTCTTCTACTGGCAAATATATTTACTCTTAAGAAATATACCCTTAACAAAGATATTTATTGACGAGATGCTCATTAACAGCTACAAATCCACTCCACAGTCTTTCCACAATAAAAGCCAAAAACTGGTGAACCCACGACTTTTCTAGCAATTAGTGTTTTAGCATTTCAAAATATTTAGATATTCAATAACTTTAATCAAAATTCATTAATTTAGAAAGGAATACCATAACTGAAAAAATTGATTTAATTAGATATAGCTAAGGTTTTTCTTCTTTAACCTTTTTGATAAGATTTACCTTCCAAAAATTTGCATATTAAGAGATGGTCCAGATTAAGAGATTGCATATTAAGAAATTGAGACCAGGTATTTGCACTTCAAAGACAGACTTTGGTTTTGGAGTTGCAGAGGGTGGAGAAATGCGATGTTGGCATTTATTAGCCTCAGAAGCCTTCTTTAGTTCAGAAGCAGTCTTTAAAATTTCTTATTAACTTAAAAAATTTACTTGTGCTCTTCCTAGAAGCTTTTAATTTCCAAATTAACATATGCTTCCTGTGTATTAGACCTTTTGGCCAAAAGGGAAACAAGAACGGTATTTAAAGCAAAGACAGTTTCAAGGAGAGCTTATCTTTTTTTTTTACTTAAATTCACCCTTTAACTGCCTTAATTTTGCTTTGGCTGATTCTTCCTTTTCCCCACACATACCCTCTGAAAAGCCCACCAGATTGCTGGAGGTAAACCCCAATACTGGGCACCACCCTGGCTTTACCCCCACCATGATCCATTCTTGGAATTTCCCCTGCTCTTCCCCACCCGGCATGTCGTTGTTCACAGTCCACTCAACTCAGGGATTTTTCAGGGTGTCCAAATCCTGTCAACTATGCCAATTGTAATGCAGGAGGTTGAGTCCAGGGATCTCAACAATTCATTCAGATAAGCTGAAAAATCCACAAGGAGGACTGGGTGGAATAGATGTTGCCTTCATTGTTCACATTGCCAGGAGCTCTGATGGTGGTGGGTTGGCAAGCAGGACTGCACGCCCCTGTGTCCAAGACTTGTTTTAAGGGGTCCCAGACAAAGGAGGTATGTGTCCTATGTGTGATTCTAAGCTACATTACTTCAATGTAAAAAAAAAAGGTCAAAAAGCAGTCACAGGACAGGAAGCCACTCCCCAAAAGTGATAAGGTGGAAGTTACAATCCATTTCCAAAACTATACACATTCCTTCTGGCCAGGGGCCCCCTGGTCAGCCCTCAGTGATGGGAGGGGGAAGGGCCATGTCCATTGATCCCACAATTGTGTGATGTAAAATACTGACACTGGGATGCTTGGGGAGGGTTGTGTGGGAGCTCTGTGTACTGCCTTTATACCTTCTCTGTAAATCTAAAACTGTTCCCAAATTTAAAGTTTATTAAATCCTTGGTATTTACTCAAAGGAGTTGAAAACATATCCTCACAAAAATGGGCACACAGATGTTTATGGCAGTTTTATTTATAATTGTCAAAACTTGAAAGCAACAAAGATGTCCTTCAGTAGTGATGGATAAATAAAATGGTTCATCCAGACAATGAACTATTATTCAGTGCTCAAAAGAAATGAGCTACTAAGCCATGAGAAGACATGGAGGACCCTTAAATACATATATCTAAGTGAAAGAAGCCAATCTGAAAAGGCTACATAGTATATGACTCTACTCATATAACATTTTGGAAAAGGCAAAATTATGGAGACAGTGAAAAGATCGGGGTTAGGAGGGAGGGAGAAGTGAACAGGTGGAGCACAGAGGATTTCTAGGGCACTGGAACTACTCTGTATGAGGCTGTAATGATGGATACAAGTCATTGTACTTTTGTCCAAACCCGTAAAATGTAACATACCAAGAGTGAACTATAGTGTACATGGTGGACTTTGGTGATGACGATGTGTCAGTGCGGGTTCCTCTGTTGTCACCAAGGTACTACCCTCCTGTGCATGTACGCAGTGGGGGAAGCTGTACTTTAATGTGTGCAAGCAGGAGGTATACAGGAACTCCATGTACTTTCCACTCAGTTTTGCTGTGCACCTAAAATTGCTCTAAAAAAAGTCTTCTTTTAAAAAAATTATTAAAAAACAAAACTGTCAGCAGAACCTGGTTTCTGTCTAATTCTGCAGCTTGCTCTCCCTGCTGTCAGCTCTTGTCATGTAGAATGACCAGTCTCTGCGGTTTGACTGTGATGGTCCCAGTGTTCGCTGGTTGTGCAGCATAATTATTAATAGCATCTCCTTTTACTCTCAAAGTGTCCCAGTTTAGATGATGAATTATATGGTTACTCAGCTTTCTGTGGACCTCTGGGCCAGTGTTCTGGGACCACATCCTCCCAGCTTTAAGGCCAAGAGATGGGAGAGGTCTCTGTTTCTCTGCAGTTCTGACAAAAGTCCCAGCACTGTGTCTGCCCCTGATTGACTTGGGAGACCAACAGGGAAGCAGTGGTCAGCCTGGTGGTGGATTGTGGCCCCATTGCTCAAGTCTGGCCATGTGCCCATGGGGGCAGTAGGACTGGAGCAGCTGTACCCCAATTGCTTTAGAAGGATGGAGGGCTTGTATCTGGGCTAAACTGGAATGCACACCAGGCAGGCAAAATCACAGATGTCACCCAGCTGGGGATTGATGAACTTTTCAAATGGTTTCCTTTGCATCTTCCCAAACCAGAGTGGTTTAAGGTTGCAATCTTAAATGCATGCCTCTCTCTCACTTTGCATCATGGTTAGTGTGCTAAGAATCACACGTACCACAGTCTCATCTTGGCCGCAGTTTGCAGTGATGGATTGTTGCTGTGATGTTGTTGTCTTCACTGTGACACTAGACTGCTTGTGAGTTGTGATTTATAGTTCCTTCCAGTTTCTTTTACACTTTACTCATGAGCAAAGTAGAAATTTTGCTCCCTATGGAGGTATATTGTGAATTCCACCTGACATACGTGTCATTGGTGGGGAATAGGAGAGAACTTCCATTGCCATGTTCTATAACTAGAGGTCTTAGACCACCCAGCAGGGAGTGCACAGTCCCCATCATGCTGGGGTTTGGACAAGTCCACCCACTTAGGCAGTTGAAATAAACACTGGTTAATGTCCTAGACTCAGAGGGAGGACAGCCTGTGTTGGAACCTCAGGATTGTCAAAGCTGTGTGAAGCTGGCAAGTTAATCTCTCTGAGACTAAACGAGACTCATAATCATGCTCCCCTCATCTCACAGCACTGCTTTAGGGTTAAGATATTGCACAGGAAGTACTTAGTAACTCATAATAAGAACCTGATACATATTTGCTGTTATTTTTATTATCCATGTACAACTCCAGAGGCCCGCCTACAAGAAGTCAGCATGCCAATCCAGGCTGCCTTAAGGCAGTGCACCTCCAAGTGTGGTCTGCAGTCCTGAAGCCACAGCTGGGGGCTTGTTAGAGACACAGACTCTTGAGCTCCATCTCACACCTGTGAACCAGAATCTTTGGCACTGGGGTTTCAGCGATTTAGATGCATGCAAAGTATGAGAATCACTGCCTTAAAGCGCCTTTGTGTGAATCCCCACTCCAGAATGCAGTGCTTCCAAGCCATGGACTTACTATTGTGGCAAGTGATAGGAGGAAAGAAGGTAACACAGAAGGGATGATGTGGGGGGAGGGAGGCATTGGCGCCTTAGGCGTACTGTCCAGCTGCTAGGACCTAGGCTCTGTCTGGAGGTGCAGAAAGAAATTTCCATAAAAGTCAGCAGATTCCTGGGGCCACACTTGTCAGGAAGATGTCAGGATGAGAAGGAGGCTGGGTGGCTATTCTTTGATGAAGCTCTTACTTTGTGGAAGTCTTTCTCTCTCTCTTGTCCTGATTTTCCTCTCTTGCCCTCAAACCTGTTCTTAGGATTCCACTCTCAACTCCGTCCTCCTCATGCAGGTGTATCTGCCTGTGTGGACTCACCCATGCCCACGGCCTCAGCCACCGTGCTTCAATGTCTGGAGCATTTACTTCTCTCTGGAACTCAGGTGAAAGCTTTTAATGCCATCAGAACTTTGCACCAGGCCTCTCTGTTTAAAGTCGCCTGTGACTTTAAACACCCAATGTAACCTCAGTGACCATCCTCTCTCAAACCTGATTTTGCCTCTGTATTCCTTGCCCTATTAAATGACTTCTTTCAAGTGTCTTGCACTTGGAATCCCACACACCTTCTACTCCAGTCACACTAGGCTCATCAGACTACTAGCAGATTCTCAAATGTGTACTGAATTTTCCTCTCTCCGTGGATTCAATGGTACCTCCACCCAAGTACTTTCAGTCTGTCATCTGCCCAGGTATTGCCTACTCAGTCTTCTTCCTCTTTCTAGTCAGTGGCACCACTGTCCATTTAGTTGTTGAAGCAGCAAATCAGAGAGTGATCATGGCCTCGGTGTTTTTTTTTTCCACCCACACCTAGCAGAACATCAGCAGGTGCTGCTGTCTGTCTTTATTCCCAGGATCTGCAGTTCTTTCTCTCCTGCCACCAACTTAGTCAAAGTCATTATCACTTCTAACCCACATGGTGATAAAACTTCCTAGCAGGTCTCCCTACTTCTGTCCTTCTTTTACCTAACAACCAGAACCATCATTCTAAACTGCAGAAAATATTACTCCTTGGCTATAAATACACCAATAACTTTCCATCTGTTTTAGAATAAAATTCATGCACCTAATCTTCATGGCTTAACATGATCTGGGCCTCACCGGCCTTTCTCCCATGCCCACTCTTGTTTTGTCACATAGTTCTTCATTCTGCTTCTTAAACACACCCAGCTTGTTCCTACCTCAGAGTCTTCACACTTGCCATAAACACCTGACTCTCTTCCCCATGTCTGCACATGGCTGACCCCTTCAACATTTTGGAAAGTCAAAGGAACCTGTCCCTGACAATTGCTATCATATAATTAGCTGACACTATTTCTTTCCTTTGAGCATTTACCACTGGCTGAAATACCTTTTTTGTTTACTTGCTTATGAGCACAATGACCAGATCCATCTAGTTAGCTGTCACAGCTCCAGTGCCAAGAACAACGCCAGGTCAGAATAGGTACTCAGTAAACATTGGTGGAATAAATGTCTAAAATGTCTTTCCAAATTTTCTAGCTTGAATTAATTCCTTTGCCCTTTATATCTGGTCATAGATTGGGTTTCAAGACATCAGACTCTGAGGTAGAGATTTGCAGTAGGAAACAATGGAGTGTGGTCGTGCATGCAGCACCTGTGAGGAAGCAAGAGAAGCAGGAAAGGATGGATGGAGTTCCAAGCGAGACCTCGGCTGATCCAAGGGAGACTCATAGCTGGGGTGGCCTTTCGGACATGTCCTTAACTGAGACAAAGTTCCTGTAACCCCATATCTGATAGTCCTTTCATGCCTTTGCAGTCCCTAGAGAGGGGTGTAACCTTTAGCATGGCAGATTTGCTGGCTGAGGGCAGCTCCTGGAAAAGGACCCAGCTGTGAGCTTATGGTAACTGACATTCCTGGTGCTGAGGGAAGGAAGTCATACAGGGGCAATCTGGGCAGCCCATGTATTGTCCACTACCCACCCCTGGAATAGCATTCAGTAGTATCTGCTGCATATCACTTACTTGTGTTAGTCCATCTCTCTCTCAGTTTATCAATCCCTGGAGGCCAGGAAATAAGATTTTTCCATTTTTTTGTGTCCCCCTTAATGTTTGACACATATCATGTGTTTAGTAAATGGTATTTGGATTTGATTTAGCAGGAAAAAAATTGTAGCTAAGAATTGCTTTTATCTCTGGGAAATTCTCAGTGTAGATTCTACAGAAAGGTTAATGAAAACTCTTTCAGTTGGAGAGGGGAGGCCCTCAACAGGTTCCCAGAAAAGTAGGCATGGGAACTGAGCAAGCAAATCCCCTGCTTAAGGAATATGTTCCTTACTCCCAGCCATTGGGCACCTTCCTTTTTGTGAAAAGCAGAATATGAGTGGATGCTGAGAGTCACAGATTCAGACCTCTGACATGTAACACCGTGGGTAGGAATGTGGTTATGAGATGGAAATTTGGGGGGCAATTCAATGTGTTTTGCTGCTTTCTGTCCAGACAACACCCAGAATACACAGACTGGAGGAAGGAACCAGAAGGAGGAGGAATAATTGAGAAGAATAATGGGTTTCAAGCCTGTTAGTAAAAACTTTGATGTCTCTCTAATGGATGAATAATTGAGCAGAATAAAACAGGGAATGCTAAGCATAGGCTGTTGACAAGGATTATCAATTTAGGGTTGAACTATTTCAGGTCCATCCTGGTGCCAGACTCTCTACCCAGCTGGAATGGCTTCTGTCTCTCTCACTCCTTGTTTCTCAGACTCACAGCTGTTGGGGTTTTACCAGCTCTATTCCCATTGAATGAGGACAGTGAGAGGTGGCAGGGCAATAGCAGAAGGAGTCTCGTTGATTTAGGAATAGGAGGAGCAGCTGGAATGGGAAGACAAAACCAGTCCACTTGGACTGTGACAAAATGTGACTGTGTTCTTTTTTGGACTCCAGGATTAAACACAGAAAAGGAAGAGACAAGAGTGGATGACAATACTTTTGAGGTTTTATTAATATCATGTACTTTTATACCATGGGAATATGATTATGATGTCCCCAGCTATGTGTATTTGTAATCACCAACCAATGCAGCCAGCTTCTTGTTTTTCCTTCTTATTGAATTTATTGGGGTGACGTTGGTTAACAAAATTACACAGGTTTTCGGTGCACAATTCTATAACACAACATCTGTACACTGTGTTGTGTGTTCACTACCCCAAGTCAAGTTTCCTCCCATCACCACTTACCTCTTCTTTATCCTGTTCTACCTCCTCTGAACCCACCTTGTGGGCAATCTCTACACTGTTGTCCATGTCTATGAGTTTTTCCTCTTTTTAAATTGTTGCTCAATTCCTCTACTCTCCATACCCTCACCCTTGACAGCTGTTAGCCTGCTCTATCTGTGAAGCTGTCTCTATTTTGCTTGTTAGTTCATTTTGTTCCAGCCATCTTTTTAATAACCTCTCTTCCGTGTCAAGTGGCAGGGCCATACCTTACTCATCAGAGAAGTTGGTTTAAGCAAATTGCACATACACTATGGTTTTGGATGGTTTCTTTGTATTTCCTATTTTAAAGATCTTAGGGACTTGGTACATGCTGAGCATAGTGGGCAGTTGAATGGAAGGCTCCAAGGTTTATTCAGCAACTTTGTCCCAACAATCTCACCATATCCAGCATTAATCAATCAGACAAACACTGAAACTGGAGTCTGACCAGATTATGAAGATTGAAAATTGGACTGGCACTAAGTGTCCTAGGGCAGGGCAGGCTCACTGGGCCTGAGTGTGTGTCCTGGGCATCTCACATGAACTTCTTGGGCCCTGCAGGTAAGTGGAGCCCAGTGGTGGTAGAGATAGACCTGATGATACAAGAATGGCCATTTGGAAAGAAGGTGAATCTTGTCAGGGAGACTTTCTGTTTTTGGTTGAATGGTGTCCCCTCGCCCCACCCCCTCACAAAAAATATGTTAAAGCCTTAACCTCCAGTACTTTGGAGTGCGAACTTTTGAAAATATGGTCTTTACAGAGGTCATCAAGGTAAAATGTGGTTGTCAGGTGGGCCCTGATCCAATGACTGGTTTTCTTCTAAGGAGAGATTTGAACACAGAGACATGGAAGGAGGATGTTGATAAGACATACAGGAGAACATGGCCATATGACTGGAGTGATGCCCCTACAAGGCCAGGAAGGACAAAGGACACCGGGAAACCTCAGGGTTGACAGCAGAGGCCAAGGAAGACTCTCTCCCAGAGTCGTTGGAGAGAGTGTGAACCTGCTGACACCTTGATTTTGAACTTCTAAGCTTCAGAACTATAAGACAATGCATTCTGTTGTTTTAAACCACCTAGTTCTTGGTACTTTGGTATAGCAGCCCTAGGAGACTACTATGATCTCCAAGAAAAACTGTGGCGAAGAGATTGAGGACAAGTAGCACATGACATAGTTAGAAGCAGGGAAACTTTATTAGGGAAACTTACAAGTGTACAGTGGCCAAAAAGGGGCAAGAAATACCTCCCCCTCCTTCTCTCATCCCACAGAGTGGTTAGGACACAACGTGGGGCTGTACTCTGGGGGAAGAGTCAGGTCCTCTGTGTCTCCACCTTTTCACAGTATCTTTGTATAAGCAGCCTTTTGTGGGAAATAGAAGGCTCTGGCACAAGCATCTATGTTTAGATGCCAGTTGTGCAGGGACTGCCAACTTCTTGTAGTTGGAAGCCTGGTAGGAGTTGAATGTGAACTGCAACCTTGCCTCTGAGAGCAGTGGAAACTCTGATCCCTCTCACTCACTGACAGGAAGCCTGAACTAGTAGGCTAATTTACTGGCAATCCTATTGTCTCTGCAGGTGGAATCATCCTTGATATGTGCTGGAGGCAGGATTCAGGGATATGCTTCTATTTCTCAGATGGTACCAGAGCAAGAGAGGAAGGCGAGGGTGCTGCAGATAAAACCTGGGAGGGTAATGACTCAGGGTATTGTACAATGCCCAGCACTGATGACTGGATACCAGATTTCAGATCAGAGCCACAGAAAAGTAAATGGGATGTAGGGAAAGAACCCAGGGGTGAGCACTGGGGCACCCAGACCTCAAGTCTGGGTCTGTGACTAGTGCTGCATTCTAAGGGGAGGAAAAAGAGGCTGTGGACACTGCTGAAGTTCACTTCACAAAAATCAGTGCTCTCAGCATACCATAGGATGGCTTTTACAGGACTGGTTCAGGATCTGGGGGAAATGGAAGGAACCCAAACCTGCAAACAGAGGAAGGAGTGGGTGGATGGGATAGATGGCAGCTGGGGAGACAGCCAGCCAGTGACAGACCACTCCGTGGGAACACAGAGGCAATGGGAAAGAGACAGGTGAACAAACTGGAAACAGAACTTCACATGTAATTAATCTTATTTACAGTGATGATTCATATGGATGACATCGTCTTCCTGTTTGTTTAGTTTTTCCATGAAATCCTCAAGGGCAGAGACCAAACTTGGCGTATCTTTGTCTTCTCCATGCCTGACTGAGTACTGCCACAAAATAGGTGTACAAAAAAAGTTTAATGTTGTGTGGATTACTATTATGGCTACTGCATAAATAAATTATTTCTGTATTGTGGCCCTGGAGAAAAGAAGTTTTAGTATGGTTTCTTCCTCATTTGTATGGAGGGTGAGCTCTCATCTGCCCCCACAGAGATGGGGTGGCCAACACAGTGTTGGATGGTGATTTTGGAGTTCAATGGAAGTCAAACATTGAATAACACCTTACTTCAGAAATCCATACTGGGAAGAGACATTTGGATGGGACTGGACATAATGGAGGGTCGTTTTTCCCAGAACTGATTAGTTCTCAAAGGATGTGATGGGCCAGGTTCTGCCTGAAGCAGCAACCCAGCATTTAAATGGGTGAGAATACTTCTGAGGTGAAGCTAAATTCCATAACCATAAAATATCTTGTGAGGTCCCAAGATGGTGGAGGAGTAAGTGGAAGTTACACTAACCTCCTCCCAGGACCAATCTGGAGTTACAACTAAACTGTAGAGAAATCATCCTGAATAACCAACTGAACACTAACTGGAGAGAAGCCTTATAACCATGGACAGACAGAAGAAACCACTTCACTACAACATGACTAGTATGGAGTGCAGAGGAGGTGTGAGAGGGCTGGCTGGGCTTCTGCGGGTGGCAGCTGAGGTTCAAGGGGGATATTTCAGCAACCAGGGGGTTTCCCATGAGAACTGTGGGGTCTAAATCCCGTGCTTGTCTCTCCAGCCTACAGCACCAGTGCTGGGAAAGGAACCCAGATAATATCCAGCTGTGAAAAAGCAATGGGGTTTCTGTCTGCCAGGAAGAAACAGCTGGAGATACAGAGAGCCTCTAAAAGGGCCAATGCACAAAATTTTGTTTGTAGCCACTTACTCTAGGCTCTGTCAGAGGGAGGGCAGAGTGAACTACAGACAAGTGAGGAGAATCTGGTGGCTTTAGGGAGAAAAATGAAGGAACAACCACCAGGATCCCTGTACTGAGTCATTCCCCATACTGCAGAAATATCTTTCTCAGGCAGAGCACTCCCTT
>PVKM010022999.1:0-21458 GCA_004027735.1 Carollia perspicillata | reverse complement strand
GGCATTTTACTTCACCATACCTTTTACACTATGGTGTTCCTTCAGAGATTTCAACATACTATATTATTAAATAATTATTTGGTTTAAATATAATCATTTGATTTAGATCTGAGCATTTGGTTTAGATCTAAACATCCTCCTGCTCTGTAAACTCCATGAAGCCCAGGATTGTGACTGTTTTTCTAAATGCAGAATCTCTAGTTTGCTATGATAGGCAGAATGGCCTTCAAAAATGTCCACAACTTGGTCCCTGAATCCTGTGAATATTTTGACTTACATAACAAAAGAAACTTTAGAAACTCAGTTAAGGTTATGGCCCAATCTATTCACATGACTCCTTAAAAACAGAGAGTAGACAAGCTATTCTAGCCTCTGTACTGAATGAGTAGAACACTTATGGAGGTTATGCCTGATGGCTCTCATTTTCTTAATAAAGGAGAACAAGGCTGCCTGCAGCAAGTGACATCAGTGAAAGACAAATGAGTAGGTAAGTTCAAGAGTGCTAATAACATAGAATATACTTATGGGTAATTAAGGAAGCAAGCAAACTAGAGTTGTATATAAAAAAAGAATAACACACATTTGAACCAAAATAAAGGTCCACTGGAGATTGGAGACAATTTGTAGTAACACAGGTCTATATTGGGAGGAGGGGTATTTATCACATACTTTTTAGAATGGACAGATACTGATTTGCAAGAACACTTATAACAAGTGAGTGAAACACAGGTGTTTCATTGTGAAGAGGTGGGCTGCAGAAGGAAGGAAAGAGTGGACTTGAAGAAATAAAAGGAGTTGAACAATTAGAAGTGTTAAGGTATCCAGAAAGCCTGGATATAGGAAACAAGGGGAGGAAAAAATGTAGGAATAATTATGTTCAGAAATTTGTTATGGAATTTAAGGTTTCCCAAACCACGTCAAGGTCCTAAGTGTAATCCCTAGTAGAGATCGGCTCACAGGGTGGGACAGAGATTAATGGAATGTAAGAAGAATCTATATACATGGATGATGAAGACAAGCAGGAGGATGGTTGATCACAGATGTATAAAAGAGAAGACAAGAAACCACATACCAAAGCTTGACGAATGATGGGGTACTTTAGCTGCACAGGGACACCTCAGAGAAGGAAGACTGTTTAAAAGTAGAAGCACAAAAAGCCATTGGTAATAAAAGTCACCAGTGCCTTTCTAAGCCTTTCTTAATCTCACTCTCTTTACCTTGCCAAATTTGGTTACCTGGCCTGACTAGCCACAATATCTGGCATCACTCTGAAAGCAAGCTGGATGAGATTAAGAATTATTGCCACTTGTCAGAGGGGAGGAGGGTTTGAGGGGCTAAATGAAAAAGGCGAAGGGATTGAAAAAGAAACAGATAGTAGTTTGGAGATTGCCAGAGGGGAAGGTGGGTGGGGGGAAGTAGAAGAGGTCAAAGAGGAGATAAAGGGGGACGGAAAGAGACTTGACTTTGGGTGGTGAGTGCATAATGCAGTGTGCAGATGACGTGTTGTTACAGGGTTGCACACTTGAAATCTGTATGGTTTTATTGACTAATGTCACCTAAATAAATTCAATAAAAAAAGAATTGCTGCCAAATGAAACCATAATGAGAAAAACACTGGGGGTGGTGCAAGAGAAGGAAATCCAAGTCAGCCATTAAACTGTACCTGCCCCAATGCCTGGGGCCAAGACAGGATCAGGATCACCCAACAGAGGCCAATCAGGATAGTTGGGCCAAGTCGAAGAGAGCAGCTCATTTTAATTTCAATTTTTATATACATTATACTTGGGAAATGTGAAAGCTTCCTATTAAACTGTCAGCATGCAGGGATCTTAATGGAATGATAAACAGAAAGATGCTGAGTAGCAAGCATGGATGAGAACTATGGAACTGACCAGGTCAAAGCCTGCTCCAGAATGGCTTAGCCCACTCATATTGGTGAGAAGACCTTTGGGGTGTGTATGGCACTGGCTGTTGAGAACGCTTTTGCATTTGTCTATGAGCCCAGCATGGAGGCCCTCACAATTGGTGCTAAGGTTATTCCTAGGACATGTTTCCTGCCTTCTCAATATCAAATGTTGAATGTTTTCCAGCCCTTGTTGTGTTTCACACCAGGGCACCTTGAAGACTCCTTTTGCCTATAATTTCCCTCCTCTGTCTTCTTGCTCCTTGTTTCCCCTTCTACAAGGACAGGCTCTTTCTTGGCAATTTTTATCTCTGAGCTTGAGTCCTTCCCTATGTCCTCAGTTTCTTTACTCCTCACATGTGTTTTGATTTATTAAGAGATCTTCAGAGAGCCTTAGAACTAAAGAGCTAAAAAATGATTTTGCTACATTCTTCCAATCTTCCTGAGCCCATAGGCTCTAGGCATCAACTGCCTAAGTAGTCACAGAACGTTAATTTAGGGAGTGAATTTTGGCGGCCATTGTGAAATTCCAGTGGCTTTAGTTTCCTCACAGCTTTCAGATGTTGGAGCTTTTTAGATGGATTATCTGAAGAGACCTGTAGCCTACAGGTCTCTGGGTTATAATTACAGTCATGGGTCTACCTCTAATTCTTTGTGTTAGAGCGAGACACTGAACCACTCTGTTCTGTAAAACAGAGAGCACAAATGTAACCATCCTTGAAAAACTGTGGTCAATAAACACTAATAAATACTGCCATGAAACACCAGGACTTAGATACAGACGTGGGGTGCCTGAGAAACACTAAATAAAATGGTGTAGTGAACAGCCCAAGAAATGAGATCTCAGAGCTGTCTGCTAACTGAAAATATCAATGTCCATCATTAATACAGAGCCAGGGCTTCCCAGAGACAAGATTCTTCTACAGGAACACAGTACTACCATAGCCTCACCTTCTCTTCGTTTGGGATCTTCTTCCCAACGTCCAGGGCGACAATGCCCTTTTTAGTCCTGCTGATTGTCAGGACCTGTCCATCTCTGTAGACTCCACTCCAGCAGCAGTTTGCACAGTGTCCTACCACTTTCCCCTCATTCCTTCCCTCCGAGTTTGATCTGGCCTATGAGCAAACCTGCAGGCCTTCATTGTCTGCTGGATGACAGTAGATAGCAAGGGGATTAATAAGGGTTATAATTCTAGCAAAGTGTTTTGTTAGGGCTAAGTAGTAATTCCTTGACTCAGTACAAATATGTACACTTTCCTAAATTGCCCTTAAGTGTTCACTAATCCTGGATATTTTAAACAATATAACTATATTGCTATGTAGAGGAGAGATTTTAGGTTATCGGGGTTTTCAGCATTATGAAAGCAGTTGTTAATTCCACCTACGTCCATGGAAGAGGGCCATCCATTAGCAAGAGAAATCAATATCTCAGGGCAAAATTTCTACCTCAGTTCAAGGGAACATACTGATTACTAAGACAACTTTATCCCCCATATCCAACCAAGCAACAGGAACCTCTTTGATCCTGACCCAACTCCTTAATAATTTAGGTAATGCAGATAAAGCCAACTTTCAACAACCCACGGGTGGATTATCTACAAATCTAGTTTTTACCTTCTTATGTTGACATTGTCATTCAGCTTGTCTATTTAAGTCCTCTAAAAGCATTACTGTTGCTTCTGTTTACTCTTATTCCCTGCATGCAATAGTGATAATTCCTAACATTTGTTTGGCATTTTATGGTTTTTGAAACATTATCACATGCATTATCTTATTTGATGTAGTCTCTAACTAATCCAAAGTTAGAAGGAAAGTCTTTGAAATAATAACATTTTGTCATCAATTTTTTTTCTTGGGATGGTATATGCTAATGTGTTAGAAGCTAATTAAGAAACAAAAAGAAGCAAAACAAAACTGTGTGTGTGTGTGTGTGTGTGTGTGTGTGTGTGTGTAATCTCCAGAAAGTATCCAGCCATGTAATATGAAAAATAGAGACAGGTATTAAAGAAGATACGAGAAACATTGTACATAGGACAATGATGCCTGTCTCCTTCTAAGTAGGCACTTTGGGATCTCACACAGTTTTCCCAATTGCCATCAGCTGCCCTGTCGTATTTTTCTGAATATCATCCATGCACTGAAATCTCTTCCGTTTCAAAGGTGATTTAAGTTTTGGGAAAAGCCAGAAGTCACAGGGTGCCAAGTCTGGGCTGTAGGGTGGTTGAGTTACCTGGTTGATCTGATGGTTCTCAAAAACCTCTGCACAAGATGTGATGCATCAATGAGTGTGTTGTCATGATGAAGCTGCCAATCACCAGATGCCCATAGCTGTGGCCTTCTGGATCATCTGAATAGTTTCCATGGAGGAAGATTCAAGATTAATGTGAAAATTGATGCAGATTCATTGCTCTTCTTGCTCACTCATTTTGAATGCAATGGCCATATAGCATGCATGCTCACTTAATGGCATCTACCACACTGACTGACTGTTCATGCATGCACATTCCAGTCTACGCTCCTTGGTTGCTAGGTTACATAGATGTCACACAAACTCTTCTCATTATATTAACAACAGCCGGGCTTTCTCTGGACAGACCAAAATATACAGTCATGCTGGTCTTTTGCACAGGTTTGAGTGGTGCCAGTGACTATCTCAACAATAAAGGAGGATGAGGGAGGATATAAACAGACAGAAGCTAGGAAACTTCCAGTTCCTCATGGTAATATATTTTTGTTGGGCTCACATCCTAGAACATCTGTGTTCAAAGGCAAGAGACCTGAAGTAGGAGCTAAAACTATACAACTTTTAGAAGAAAACATAGGAAAAAATATTCAAGATACTGGGTTAGATATTTTTATATAATATGACACTAAAAACAAAATACATAAAAGAAAAAAACTAACAAATTGGACTTCACTAAAAATTAAAAATATGTACATCAAAAATACCATAAAAAAATAAAAAGACAAGTCATAGACTAGGAGAAAATATATTCAAATCATATCAGATAAAAAAATTTATATTCAGAATATACAAACAAGTCTTACAGATGAATATATGAGATGAACAACTCAATTATAGAATAGGCAAAAGATTTGAATACACATTCCATCAAAGAAGATACAAAAATATCTAAGAGCACATGAAAAAATGCTGAGTATCATTTGTCATTAGGGAAACACAAATAAAACCATAATGAGATACCATTTCATATACACTAGAATGGCTATGATTATAAATAAATAAAAATGTGACAAATTATTGTTGAGGATGTAGAGAAACCAAAACCTTAAATGTTACCTATTAGAACACAAAATAAAATGAAACAGTCACTTTGGATAACAGTTTGACAGTTTCTTTAAAATAAAACTTTAATTTACCACATAGTCCAACAATTCCACCCCTATGTATACACCCAAGAGAATTAAAAAAGTATGCCCATGCCAAGACATATACTCTAATGTTCCTAATAGGGTTATCAAAATAGACAGAATGGAACCAAACCTATTGTCCACCAACTGGTGAATAGGATTAAATAAATTGTGCATGCCCACTCAGTGGAATACCATTCAGCAAAAAAACGGCATGTAATTTTGGTAAATTCTACACTGATAAATCCAAGAACATGATACTAAGTGAAAGAAAACAAAAGAGAAAGAATAAATATTATGTGATGTCATTTATGTGAAGTGTTGAGAACAGGAAAATCAATAAAAGCAGAAAGGAAATCAGTAATTGTCTGGGGCTAAGGCAAGGAGAGTCCTTTGAAACAGAACCGGGATTAACTGTACATGAAGATGAGGGATCTTATCAGGGTGGTAGGGATGTTCTCAAAATGGATCGTGGTGATTGCTGAAAAATCCTGTAAATGCACCGAAAAAATCATATCAGTGAATTTTATGGTATAATATACATATCGCAATAAAATTGTGTAAAGATGCAGTAAGAATTATAATTGAATCTCCATTCTCATTTTGATTTAAGAGAAGAGCTACATGCAAAACCTCAAACTCTAGATTATTCAAGATTTGTCATTGCATTTTGCTTTAATACATGTTTTCCACCAAGTAATTGAACCTGAATTTGCCCTAGATTCAGTTAATTCACTTTCCAACAAAATTATGATGAAGGAAAACCTTATTCATGAACAACTTGGAATTGATTTTATCTTTCTTTATTGCCTACTCGGTTTGTCCTCTGTGTCCAACAACAGCAGGTTTTCAAATGACATTTTGTTCAATGTTGTTAAGTTATAACATTAATGAGAGAAAAAAATCAGTTACTGGCCAGGTCCACTCTCCGAAGTTTTCATGGCCTCCCCATGTCTGCGTGGGTTTTCTCCAGGAAATCCGTTTTTTTCTCACTTCCCAAAGATGCACACACGAGGTGAATTGTGTCCATTATGATGGTCTGAGTGAGGCGGGGCGTGACTGGCTCTGTGACGGGAGGGCATCCTGTCCAGCGTGGGTCCTGCCTTATACCCTGAGCTGCTGCAAGAGGCTCTGGCCATCCACAAACACAAACGCAAATAAGCAGTTTGGAAAAGCATTCTCTTGTTTTCAGTCATCTTTCTTAAATGTATATGTAGGTCACATTTATTTCAGTGATTAGTAT
This sequence comes from Carollia perspicillata, assembly GCA_004027735.1. Taxonomy (NCBI): domain Eukaryota; kingdom Metazoa; phylum Chordata; class Mammalia; order Chiroptera; family Phyllostomidae; genus Carollia; species Carollia perspicillata. The sequence goes on along the minus strand of PVKM010022999.1, from coordinate 14,940 downwards.
TGGAAGTGTTCAGGGTCTTTATTTAGAAGCTTGGTGATGTTTTCACAAGAAATATGTTGTAGGAACTTAACTTGTTTTTATCAATTAGCCTAATATAAAATTGGTTTCCTTACATGTTTGTTTGCTTACAGTAATAGTTTCTAAGACATATCAACAATGTTAAGTGAGGACTTGACTGTGTAGAGTGTGTTGTTTCTCAAACACACCAGGCAAAGAGGATCCATTAAATTGCAGACTTTGAGCAGAGAGACTTAGCTGCTGTGGTTCAAAGTTTAAGCAGCATGACATGTTCAACATGTTACAAGGCTCGGAGATATTTATTCTAGCTTCAGTTTCTCATGAATCCTGGGGCTGTGACATAACTCACCCACCTCGTTTTCCTTGTCTTTTTATTTAATGCTACCTTCCTCATCTGTAAATGAAAACAGATCAGTTCTGTAGGCAGAAACAGATTTATTGTTTGAGGTATAAAAGATCTGTGCATTCTAAGAACTGATGATAAAGAGAATGAGTTAGATTGTATACATGTAAAATATACATTTGATACTATAATAAATTAGGAGATATATACCCACAACTATTTCTTAAATGTCCATAGATTATGATTAATAAAATACAAAGTTATTAAAATGTTATTGAATTTATTGTAGATTTGTGCTTTTTATTTTTTAATAGATATATTTTTGAGTGAATGATGTATATGTGTGTATTCATTCTTATACCCCTAAAATTAAATGTATCTAAGGTAATTTTTATCTCTAATTCATGCCTTCAGGCTTCTCTGGTATACACAAGTTGGACTGAATAAAGCTGATGTGATATTAACAAAACTTGCAATTAAGTATAGAGTTTTAAGTATTCTCAGTGAATATGATACTAGTTGAGAAGTTTCTAGTTGGATTTCTTTAACTACTGCACAGATAATGAAATGTTTACTGTACCTAGTTAGAATAACTAAACCAAGTGGCAATCTGCTATCTAGAACATTAAAATTTTAACTTGGAAATAAAGGGAATGTTCTAGTAAGTGTGGTAGAATTGTTCCAAGACCTCCATCCCCTGGGGTATGTGTATAATCCCCTCCTCTTGAGTGTGGGCAGGACCTGTAAATAAGATAGGATACCACTCTGTGGTTAATTATGTTATCTGACAAATGCAAAGGGATTTTGTAGATATAATTAATTAAAGTCCCTAATTATTTGATGCTAAATCAAGAGGGAGATTATTCTGGTTGGACTTGTTCTAATTAGGTAAGGTCCTAAAAGATATGTACAGGTCACAAAAGAAATGAGTCAGCAGTGACACTCTTCTGGTGGCTTTGAAGACACAAGATGGCCCTGGTGTGGAGAAGACCACCTGGTGGGGAAAAGTGGGAGCCCTTTAGGAGCTGAGGGACTCAATTCTACAACTGTAAGGCCTGAATTTGGCTAACAACCTGTGAATTTGAAAGAGAATTTTAGCTGAGATTTCAGCCTGGTAAGAACATGAGCAGAGGACTCAGTTAACCCATATCTGAATTCCCGACCCATGGAAACTGAGACAATACATTAAGCTTGTTTTAAGCCAATAAATTTGTGGCAGTTTGTTAAAGAGTGACAGAAAATGACTACAGACAGATTCGGTAGAACAGTGAACAGGGTTTCTGAAGGAAGCCATCTCAATTCCATTCCTCTCTAACCCACTGGGCACTGTTCAATGTCAGAAGTCCTGCTTAATCGAAGCGCATTGTAGTATCTTCAATGGCCAACCACAGGATTGACTGAATAAGGCCTGAGCTTTCATTACTGCAGCTCTTAGTGACGAGGGGCAGCGTGGGGCAAGGGTGGGGGGTTGAGAGGACCTCAGAAACTGGAGATATAAGCTGTCCCCACCATCCTGTGACAGAGCTATCTGAGTGAGGTGGTGGGACTTTATATGCCTTTGTTTACTGGAAACTCCCCCACAAAAGTCCCTTTCTATGGCTGCCCAGAGGAACAAATATCCCCTTTTGCCTTACAGTAGCATGGCTTAAAAGAGCAAATGTGGGACTTAGTCCTGGAAGACTCGCGTTCTCTATGTTGACTTAGTGACTTCACTCTAGAAAGAATAGCAGCTGGCCACTTCAGCTAACTAAAAACAAAACAAAATTTCTGCTCTGCCAGACACTCTGATTCTGCAATAATATCTCGGCACTCTCCACCTCACTCCATGTTTGTTCCCTAAAGATCATGGATAATGCTTATTCCAGTAGCTTTAAAGAAACACAGCTCAATTACAAGCTTCTGACCCATCACCCGATTGAGACAGCCATCCCCTCCTGTCCATTCCCTGGGTGTCTTGGCAGCCCCCAGCCACAATGGCTAGAGCAGCCTTACAGGGATGACAGCTATCGTCCCAAAGGACAGATGCAGAGTCCTGGCTGCTGGCCCATTTCAGCATAATTATCCCGCCTGGGTTTTTGCCCATCATATTATAACGAATTGCTTTGGAGGAGAAGATCAAACGGCCGGGAAAACCTCAAGAGGAAGAATACATCTGTTCAGAACTCCCACCAAAAATGTTATAAAGCGTTTTTGTTTACTAAATCTTTCAAGTCTGAAAATGGTTCAAGGGCAATTTAGCTGCTTTGTCTTAAGGAGACAGAGATTGGGGGAAAAGGGGAGGGGAGATTGGAAAACAGACCTAATAAGCTACCAAAACTAATTAAAAAATAATACCCACAATACATACACAGAAAGCCATATGAAAGCACTGGGGCTTTTGTGAAGCATAAATATCTAAACATGTTTGTAAGTATTATAAATACACATCTTTAAGATTGTCTTTGTATGTGCATTTAAGACAAAAAGGTTTCAATAGCACATAGAAGTGCTTTATACACAAACACATGTGATCCCAATTTAGGATTGTTTCTAAAGATTTTAATTCTTGGCTCTGTACCTGATTGCAAGAGATTCAAATGAATAAAGCTGAAAAAAAATGTGTGTCGATACTTGGAATTCTCTCTGTCCTCTAGCAAATGCTCTCTAAGTTTCAGCAATTACTAGACATTTGTGTCATCATTGTGATCCTATAAAATACAATATACATTAGAAAGAAAAGAGGGAAAGGTTGTAATTTCACTAGTTTTGGGGTCACACAATGGGCACTGGCTTTATTATACATTATGTTAATGCTGAATTTTATTCCTTTAAATGATTATGCTTGCACTTTGGGCATGAGTTGTCTGTTCTGTGACTATTCTGTAGCACAGATAACACTTACTAAGAACCACTCAAATGTCCTTGAATTGTAAAACCAGACTGGAAATTGTAGGATTTAGAGCAAGTACTCCACAAACTCATAGCCAAGATGACTGGGTCCTAAACACATTCTATTGAAGCCACAACTGTGTTTTCCTTCTCTTCTCCTTCTCCCTGCTCCTCCTCCTGTCCCTTCCCTCTCTGGAAAAAAAAAAAAGACAAATAGTTGTATAGAACCCCACAAAAGCCCAGGAAACTGAACAAAGAATGACAGGCTTGGAGCACAATTTGCCAGAATTGCAAATAGGTCTCTCTTTCTTGGGTTTGCATAGAAAGCCTTCTGAATGAGCTTGAGGCACCCCGTCCCCTACCCTCTCACAGACTGCTAATACAGGCAGGAGGGAAAGTACACACAAAAGGGTTTACTAGGAGAAGGGAGGACCCTGGGAAATTTAATGGAAATTAGTGGATCTTCATTCATACGGTGGAATATAGTCCACTGTTGATCGTCTGCACCAATGCTGGAGGCAGTGAGCATAGGATCCAAAGCCCAGATAAGGTTTCCTTGTAGCCACGAGCAAGGAGCCCAGCTGTTCTCATCAAAGCTTTTTCCTCTCTTAGGTGCTGTGTCTCCACCACTTCCTCCACCAGCAATCACAGACCAAACTTCCACCATGAGCAAAGGCCTAAGGGTGGCTTCCACACCAGAGAGCAGAGAGGAAGGCATGGGAAGAAAACGCATGACGCTTGGCCCTGCTGAGGACCAGGGTGCCTGAGTCTCATTAGGCAGCCCTGTTTCCCCTGAGGTCCAGGCTAGGTGGACCTGGGTGTACTTGTGTTTGAGTTCGTGAGCAGGTTGGAGTGGGTTTGCAACAGCAGAATCAGCCAACGTGGTACTGAGTTGTTTTTCAGAGACAGCAGGCCAGAAGTGTAGTCATTCAGCCAAAGCATGTGTAGAGAAAAGAACTTTGACTTCCAGTGCATCGATAACCAAAGTTTCCTCTCCCTCATCCCACAGACCCAAAGGACCACATCATAACTGGAACTTGAACACCAGAACTCTTTCAGAAGCCAAGACTGTGTTGTTTAGGAAGATCTAGCATTGATGCCCCTTTACTATGAAATGGCCGAGTTCCCAGGTCTACAATTAAAACTTGCCCCACCAGCACTTCCGCATACCTGTTCTCCCCAGGCCCTTAAAACCCTGGCCTGGTCCAGTAGCAAGATGGATCTCAGGCACCCCTGGTTCTCCCGTCTTCTCAGTTGGCACCTTCTCCATCAATAAACCTTTCTTGCTCCAAACTCTGATATTTTCAGTTTTGGCCTTTTTTAAAAGATTTTATTTACTTATTTTTAGAGAGAGGAGAAGGAGAGGGAAAGAAACATCAATGTGTGGTTGCCTCTCACATGGCCCCCACTGGAGACCTGGTCCTCAACCCAGGCATGTGCCCTGACTGGGAATTGAACCAGCAACCCTTTGGTTCATAGCCTGCACTCAATCCACTGAGCCACACCAGCCAGGGCAGTTTTGGCCTTTTGAAGTGTCAGGCACATGGACTAGGGATTAGGTAACAGATTGTGATCAGTGTTCTTTGGAAACTGCCTGGGTCAGAACCACAGGGGGAAGCCTCCCTACTCTAACTAAATGCTGGACCTCCCTGCCATCCCAACATTTGGTCTGAAAATTCACATGCTGCTCTTTAGGATTCAAAAAATTCACACACCAAAAAGAAAACTCACCAAGCTGGCACTGTAGAAGGTTATACTTTTACTTTCAAGGAGGATTCTCAAGGCAAATGTTTTAACTCTCGGTGTCCCCAGTAAGACATGATGCTACCTTGTGGGAGGGGAAAACCTTGTAAGAATGAGCTGCCCATCACTTCTGCTTTCACATTACCAAGGACACATGTTCTCTCCCTAAAAAAGAGGCTTTACAACAAATTTATCACTACTAAGACAACCCCAAAATTCATACAACTAATCACTTTTAGCATTTTTTTCTTTTTTAACATTCAGAGGGTTGTTATGATATATTTAGACCCATGGGATGCAAGAATGCCCTTGTTTTGCAAAAGAATATACCAAGGCTAGAAGCAGAAGTGTGCAAAAGATAAACTGCATATGTACACCAAGTCATTAAATCTGGGAGGAAATTAGAGAGAAATTCAGGAAAAATAATTAATCATAACATCATTCCTAAGTGTTTCTAATATGGACACATTAGCTATTTTTTTCTGCTAGTCTTATTTTATATACAATTACTTTTTAAATTTATGGTGTTTTTTTGCACTCATATTGTTTCCACATACTGTGTGAATTCTTACACTTTTAGATGATGTAAAAAACAAATTTTATGTCAATTACTTATTTTGACAATAAAATACTTTCATGAATGAACATGCCTTCATTTGCTAAATGATTTTTCTGATTTTTCATTTTCAGATGGTTTCTAGTGTCACACTAACATAACGAATCATTCTGTGTTCAAATCTTTGCATTTGTTTATTGCTTTAAAAAAAATTGGTTAGTCCTGGCCAGGAAGTTCAGTTGGTTTTGAGCATTGTCCCATACACCAAAAGATTGCAGGTCTATCCCTGGCCAGGCCACATACCTAGGTTGAAGGTTCAACTCTGGTCAGAGCACATACAGGAGGCAACTGATCAATGTTTTTCTCTCACATCAATGTTTCTTTCTTTTGCTTTTTCTACCTTTCTCTCTCTCTCTCTCTCTCTCTCTCTCTCTCTCTCTCTCAAATCAATACAAACATCCTCAAGTGAGGATTAAATAAATAAAATGAAAAATAATAAAAATACTAGTTAAATGCAACCAATGCTCTGGGGAACTTTTAGATTCAGATTTTTAAAATATATTTGAAAGTTTTTTTTTTAATGTGTTGCTTGAAAATTCTCTGTTTTACAGTGACTTTCTTTAGGTTCTTTCCCCTTATGTAGTCACAGATATACTCTTTATATTTCCACAAATAAACAGATGTTAGAAGTGTATTTTTAAAATTGTTGACTTTTAAAAAATTTGTTCAGGATATTCAATGAAGACATCAGTCAGAATAAAACTGCACACTAAAAATTAATTCTGAAGCTTTTTTAAAAAAATTCTTTTTGTACTGGATGAAGATGAGATATGTACATATAATGGAACACTACTTAGCCATAAAAAAGAATATCTTCCCATTTCTGTCAACGTGGATGGACCTAGAGGGTATGATGTTAAGCAAAATAAGCCAGACAGAGAAAGACAAATACCATATGGTTTTATTTATAATGGGAACCTAAAGAAGAAAACAAATGAACAAAGCAGAAACAGACTCACACAGAGAACAAACTGATGGTTGCCAGAGGGAAGAGCATTTGGGGAAGTAGATAAAAAAGGCGAAGAGACTTAGAAGTAATACTTGGTAGTGACAAAAAAGCCACGTGGAGGTAAAATACAGCACAGGGAAAATAGTGAATAATATTGTAAGAACTGTGTATGGTGTCATGTGAGTACTTGTAAAATTGGGGATCACTTCATAAATTACATAAATGTCTAACCACTATGCTTTACATCTGAAACGAATATAAATTAATACTGAATGTCAACTGTAATTTAAAAAATTTTTAATTGTTTTTCATATATGTTTGTCTACGTTTCATTTTTCATACCTTGGCTAACTGACTAAATACAATTAATTAGCCAGAAGGTAACTAGAAGGATTTTTGTAGGAACATTTAGGTACAGAAATAACAGCGAGGTTTATAATGGAGCCATCACTCAGAAAATAGCTATGCCTGGGATCTGTGGCAGAAAGCAGGGACAGAAATGTTCTTCACACACTTCCTCTGGCCTTCCGACTTGACCTTGTTTACTTGGAGACATAGGCAGCCCCTCCCTCTGGTGGTGTCACAGTTCTGAAGCAATAAAATACTTTAAAACTTAACACACAGGACAGCTAAGTCTCTTTCCTTTTAATGAAATTTTTTATAAGTGAGGAAGCACTCAGCATATAAACAATTTTATTTTCTGCCATTGACATATTTTGTCATCTTCCCTAATCCTGACATTGGTTCTCACAAATGACTGTACCCTCGGCTTACAGTATTTTCACTGTGCTCCTCTTTGTCCTTCTTTCTGCCCCGTGGATAACAGCATGTCCCAGCACTGCCATGCATTTGTGCACAAAGCAGCTTTATGTCCAGAAACAAACGAAACATTCCAAAAGCTCTTCTTACCAAGTCCAGACACAGAGTGACCCCTCAGCATCTCATCTCCGGGCACGCAGTTGGAGATGGAGGACAGATAACCTGAAGCCAAACTCAGTCAGCCCTGGAATTCATGCTGCTTTCTGAGTTTATGAACTAAACATTTAGAACATTTATGATCTGTAAAATGAAGTTTCTAAAGGCCGAACCCACAATTTTTGGCCAATTATATGTGAGAGTAAAATATGGAGAGCACCTGTTTGAAGCAGTATCTTTGATTACTCCAGCTATATCCCTAAAACGACCTATGTTTGGGCAAGTGTCCAAAATACCCTTGGACTTCCCATTTCTAAAGACTGCCTTCTTCCAAAATGCTCCAAAGTAAATAGAACAACATTTTTTGAAGATTTTTCTTTCAAACTATAAGAGAAAGTTTATTTATAAAGTCACAGAGGTAGAAGAAGTGAGCGGTAGAAGACCGGAGCTCAGAAAACAAGTTACAGAGGCAAAAGAAGGGGCCCTTAGAGCTTAGGAGAGAAAGAGGGTCGCAGACGCCGGGCCTGCAGGGAAGTCGGTGGGAAAAGGCCCAGGGTGCCCCCAAGAGGGACAGCACTTGTTTTAGATTTCAAGCCCTAGTTTGAGTTGATGTTTTTCCTTAGTGTTACCTTCACAAGTGCTTTTAATTCTGCCCCAAAATACAAACTCGACTTCACTTGACTTCACAGAAAGGCGAAGGAAGACAAAACAAACAAAAAGTAACTGCAAGTGGTATCTCCAAAAACGACGGAAAACCTCCTTCTGTTTTTTTGTTGTTTTTTTTTTAACTTTGGGTCAAATATGATTGTTTGTCGCCATCTGCTGGCTACATTTGGGAATTCTTCAAAAAAAAGAATTGAGATGCCATGGTGGAAATGTTTAGATCAGCTGTGTGTGCATGTGCAGGGGCATGCGGAAATAAGGCACTAAATTTTTCAGTATTCCACTTTAGCATATATTAATCCCCTACAATTATTGGAGCCTCCATATTCTCTAATTTTGAAGAGAAATTATAATTACAGAATCATCGCAGACAGGATGAAGTGGAGACAGACGAGCAACTGCATGGATTAAGGAGGGCCATGAAAGGAAAGGGCCTAAGCACAGGTGCAATGGGAAGTGGCCTTCTCGGAGGCCTTGGTGTAATTCTCCTTGGTAGACTACAGATCATTCAACCCCGTGATGGTAACCATCTCCCTCTAGAATCCACTCTTCTGAGTGTCCAGAACTTCCTGATGTTTTGTAGTTAACACAGAAGATTTAAACCAATGTACTCCTCCCATGGGGCCATACCTTGGCTAATCAACTATTAGCCCACCTATTTGGAGGGCTTTACCCAAACACGTGTATTTAAGACTCTCAATAACATTAAAAAGTAGCTACTAAAATTCTGTTCCATAGAGGAAGACATTGAGGCCCAGGGAGGTTATGTGAGAGAGCCAGGACCAAGTCTGCACTGCAACCCAGGGCCCCAAGCTCCAGCTTAACCGTGATGCCACCTGGGTTGTCCAGGTGAACCAGAGTGCACCGGTGCAGCCTGCAGCAAACAGAATCTCCCTTTCCCAGCTCGGAGACAGGAGTCACCTCCCACTCCCAATTCATCTCTTCTGAAATTTGGAGAATTTGTGTCCAAAATCACTCAGTCCAAAAGCTCTTCTGAATTTTTCTATCTGACCCCTTGGAATACGCTCGTCCTGTGAAATTTCATTTGGCAGCTTGTCTGCTTTGTGTCCCTCTAATGTTCATTAAAACCACATCCAACATTCCTCCATTATCAGAGTGTACTTTCCAGAGACAGAAAGTGATTATTGTTCTTCTGATGCTTCCACGTAAATGGTAAAGGAAGGTTCTACAAGCATCTCCCACACATAGGAATATGTTCCCAGTTTAGGAAAAAGTCACACCTGTGTGTCTGTGTTATTGGACACTGCGGGCCAGTGACCTTTTTCGGTTCTGTAACCCTGTAGACACTAATAATGCAAAGCAGCTTCCCAAGGTAATGTTTCCTAGGAAACCAACATACCTATGCTACTTTTATTTTCCCACGTACAGGGAATTCTTTTTCTTCAAATTCATTTACACTTTCTCTTTATTTTCTTCCTTTCACATTTGCACTGACTGTTGCAGGTTGGATTTTCTGGACTCTGATGCCAACACAGGGTTCAGGGTTCAGGATCAATGCCTGTGGAAGGCTGAGGGGAAGCTGGACTGTGAGGAAGATTCAAGGAAATAGTTCCAACCCAGTCAGGAGCTCTGAAGTAAGTACTGTCCGTCAGAGCTGGGCCCTGAAGGCAAACATAGCCATGCCTTTGATCTGCCTCACTGGATCTGAGGGTATGGGTAGCCCCAGGAAGGCATGAATGAGCACCAAGCTCCTTCAGACCCTGAAGGAGCTGACTGCTGTGGTTACCTGATGACTGCACTCCTTGCAGCTGGGCAGCAAGCCCTTTCTGTTGGGACATCTGGGTGTCCTATGTCCCTGCTGACCAGGGTGGCGCGAACCCTGCCTGTACCTCACACACAGGGCTGTGTCTTTCTTACAATCCATGTCACACAAGCTGTGCTTTTGCATGAAACCAGGGGCTCCCCTACCTACTAGCACATACATACTCTCTCTCTTTAGAAAATTTATTAAAATACAAAGCATTGCCCAATGTCCATAATCGATGAGAGAATCTGATCCTCTGAGGAGCTGACCGGAGAAGGGGGCATGGCAAAGTAAGAGCCCTAACTTTGTTTATCCGGTAGAATTTCTAAAGGGCTTCCAACAGTTGCTTAAGTTCTTTCCAAGAAGTGGGAGGTGAAGGGGCCATGGGGCACACTTCCATCCCTCACAAAGGGCAGGACAGGCATTTGCATTAGGGAAGGGAATTCCTATAACCCAATCCCTTGGCTCTCTATACATGTGTCAGTTCAGGTCGTCTGAGAAGCAGATGCCTAGAGAAACAGATGGGCACATTTTCTGGAGGAAATTTCTATGGTACATACAAGTAAGAGGAAACAGCAGTATGGAGGAAAGCCTTTTGCCCTCAATGCAGGTCTGCTACTGTGAGATGAGAGAGAAGGTAGAAGGAGTGGGCAGGGTGAGTCTCAGACCACGGTATGGCTATGAGGAAGTCTTGGCTGGGCCGATGGGCAGCCTTGGAGCCGTCCTTCTTTGGGCAGAGGTAAGCGGGCTCTGTTTCCTCGCTGTAGTAGGTTAGGGATAGTCTGGGAGGAGTGTATCTCCACATGAAAGCCGCCGTAGATTCTGAAAGTGCCGCAGACAGAGGCTGCCAACTAATGCACTCCTTGTGAAAGGTTCTCTCTTAAAGAGAGATCTGAACTGTATACTCCCTTAACTGCCACACACACACACCTCGCAGCACTGAATCCTCAAAAATGGGCCCAGAGTGAACTTAAAAAACACATAAGTAGGTTCATTGCCTCTATTTTTCTTCCATACGTACTTTAGTCCTGATCCCAAAGGACAGTCTCCAAACACCCCCCCAAAACTGACAGCTGATTCAGTGGAAAGTTAAGGAACAGCATCTTAAACGTGGGAAACGCTGAAGCATTTTAACTGCTGTGTGATTCAAATGTAAGCTCAATGTCACAACTGTCTAGTGAATCTGAATACCCACCAGGCACCAGATACCTGCTGGTTCCGTGAAATTAAGTTACTGATAAATCAGGCAAAATCTTGACAGGGCCACAGGGTGTCACATTCTAGATAATTGGAGACTAATATTTTAGTGCTGATTTTTGTGTTTCTAATCACTTCTATCTTTCCATTTAGTGTAGCTTTTTAATTTTTGTCAAAGCAAAATCCGTATGTGAAGTTGAAATAATGCATACTGTCTTGGATGAAAAGTAGTCCTCTGCCTTAAATCCACTTTTGAGGTGACAGTTTCTAAGCTTTACTTCTGAGGTGACTATTTTCGTATACTTCTTTTGTACATTTACTGGTGCTTCACTCAAATCTCCAAAATAATGTTTCTTCCAACGTCTGTTAAATTATCAACTAGCCCTTATCTTTTGACTGTCAGATTTGTTGGATTCCTCCAGAGTATTACCAGACAACCTATAAGCAAAACATAGCTAATGTCACGAAACATCAGCGCATCAGGGAGACAGCACCTTGGAAGTTTCAGCAGCGTCTCAGAGGGGCTGGTCAGAGCCGGTCAGAAACTACCTTATGTCTGCACTTAAGTGGTTTTAGCAATTGGGATTGGACATAAATTGTCACTTTAAAATGAGTCTGGATAAAAATATTAACAGTAAAAAGACAGCAAACTCAGTTATTAACAACCACACCTAAAACAAAAGCAAACTAAGCAAACAACTAGAACAGGAACAGAACCACAGAACTGGAGATCACATGGAGGGTTAGCAACAGGGGAGTGGGAGGGGGAGAGGGGGGAAAAGGTACAGAGAATAAGTAGCATAGACAGTAGGTAGAAAATACATGTGGGGGGGAGGCAAGAATAGTGTGGGAAATGTAGAAGCTGATGAACTTATGACACAGGGACATGAACTAAAGGCGGGGAATATGGGTGGGAGGGGGTGTGCAGGGTAGAGGGGAATGAAGGGGGGAATGGGACAACTATAATAGCATAATCAATAAAATATATTTAAAAAAATGTTTGACAAGCCAAATGTTTTCCCAAGTGAGCTACTGTTATCTCAGAAAAATTGATCTGCTGGAATTTCCTGAAAGCAACAGTAAAGTTATGTATCGATGAATAACCTTATCTTTCTCAGGAAAAGTTTTTCTGGTGAAAACAACCAAGTCATGTTGACACAGGTTGTCTCGGCTCTTTGTTCCAATAGCTGCTAACACTGAAGCAGGTGGTCACTGTTCTCAGCTCCATGAATGTCAGCCCCCTGCTATCTATCACCTTCCCGCCTCTTCTCAACAGTTCTATCAGTGTTTCATGGTCCTTGTAGTTGTTTTGGTAACTTTGGGCAGCATTCTTATCTCTCCATTTCTTTTTTTATTGGTTATAGCCCCTGAGTCTTACTTTGTGAGATGGTTATTAAGAGTGTTATTTTTCCTACATTTCTTCCTTCTTCTTTCTGCCAATTTCTGTCAGCTGTGCTGTGCTCCAAGGTTTAAAACATTTGCATTATGCTTTTAAACATAATTAAATGTTCTGAGTTGTTGCAAATGATTGAGTCAACAACTTGAAAATAATAAATCCTGTTTATATGAACATAATAATAAATTTATACAATAATTCACTGTGTACAGGGCAAATTTTAAAATCTTTATGTATATTAACTGATATCAATTTAATTGACATTATTATTACTAGCTTGATTTTACAGATAGAGAAGCTGGGACATGGAGAGGTTTAGTATCTTGCCGAAAATGATCTGCTTACTCTTCTACAAAGTTACACCTTAATTCCCTACCCCAAAATCAACACTGACCTGCCCTGCTTCTCCATTAGTCCACTGGGCACAGCTCTTCCTAACTCTGGGCCATCTCAGAGACTGCTCTCTCAGTGTAGAGCCTCCGATCTCAGATCTCAGCTAATGTCAGTTCTTCAAAGAGGTCTTCTCTGACCGCCATGCGTCAGAAGGTCTTCTGCTTTTCACATGTCATCCATTCTTCTCTTTCCAGAAGCTGCACAATTTGTAAATAATCCTTTCTGAGTATATAAGTATAATGCTCTCTTTCCTTCTCAACAATAAGATGTAACTTAGGACAGTGCTTGGCACCTAGTAGATAATTGATTTCTCTATATGCAATAAATTAGAAATCGATAAATACAATTTTATTTTCAATTTAAAGACACGGTTATTAACCTGGAATTTTTATTGGTTATTGTAGAATAGTAGATGAATTTGTATTGAACCCAAGAACTATTATAGAAATTATTTTTTAAGACTTCTACAATACTCACTTGCTTTCTCAAAGTTTGATTTGTATGAGAACAATGTAAAAAGGACAGATGAATGATCCTCTGAGCCATGGGTCATATCAATAATAATAATAAACATTTGTAGAGCTCTCAGTATTTTGTGATGCTTTCACAAAGCAAAGCATTACGACTTAAATTTCTCCCCATGACACTGTGATGTCACCAAGTAACTCACTCAAGGTCACTCAAACTGGACAGGGAAGGAAGGGGACACACCTTCTCTTCACTAGGTCAGTGCTCTTACTCCGAGCTCCTCCACCTTGCCCTTCCTCAGTTTAACTTCTGAAGATGCATTTCCTCTAAGGAAAGTTTGACTTTAGTAAAATTTTGACTATTTTGACTTTAGGAATGAAATTATTTCCAAGTTATTATCAGTCATTTTGATTTGTCTGCAGCATGAAAAACCCTCTTGTTTCAGCAGCAGTAACTTAGATCTCTTAGAGTAAAATCCCTTCCATGGGATTTCTCCAAGTTCTAGAAGCAGCCTTAAGGGGGAGGAATTGGAGTTCAGCCTTGATGCCATATAGGAGGCTCAGGTGAGGAAGAGGTTGGGTTTCAAACTCTTTGCTTCATTACACACTTTCTCCAAGGAGCGGCAGCACTTGTGTTTACTTTTGGGAAAACACTCCTGAAGAATATCACAGTCCAATTGTATTTTTAGAACACTCATTCGTTCACACACTCCTTAATGAATTTCACAAAAAGCTCTGTAGAAAAGACTTTTTACTTCTTAAGAGATTCAAACTCCTTGAAACTACGGCTGCATTTATTACCATAGCACACATGAGAGTGTGTTAAATAACTGAGGTTTTGCTGCAACTCTTGGTTGATTTTGGACTTCAGCCATAGGACTAGAAGTAATAAAGTTTGGCATTCTGTCTATCTCAGGTTGCATTTCCTAGAAGCAGAGTCTGAGTTGGGAAGGAGTGTCAGCAATTTCTTGAGGCAGTACTCAGGAGAACAGAGTGAAGGGGGCAGATGGGAAAGAGAAGGGGCCGAGCAAGGGTGTGGCCTCAGCCAGGGGGCTTCAGCTGATCCCCGAGGAAGCCCTGGACCACACTGGACCACAGAGTTGGTTCCACCTGAGGTATGAGGGCCAGTCTTTCGTGCCTCCTCACCAGTCAAGTCTTTAGATGCCAGCCGATGGGCCATGGAGGACAGCTATCAGCCTTCAATAGCTAGTCCTCTACTTTAAAAATTTTGAGAAACCTCCATACTGTTTCCCATAGTAGCTTTACTATGGAAAAGTTTTACCAATTTACAGTTTCACCAAGAGTACGCAAAGGTTCTCTTTTCTCCACATCCTCACCAAACTTGTCTCTCATCTTCTTGATAATAGTCACCCCACAGTTTGAAGTGATATCTCATTGTGGTTTTACTTTGCATTTTTCTGATAATTAGTGATATTGAGTATCTTTTCATGTACCTATTGGCCATTTTGTATGTCTTCTTTAGAAAAATGTCTATTCATGTCCTTTGCCCATTTTTAGTTGGTAAGGAAATAAAAATAAACTATCAAAGAGATAGCTGTACTCCAATGTTTACTGTAGCATGATTTATAATAGCCAAGATATGAAAA
>PVKM010022998.1:0-21445 GCA_004027735.1 Carollia perspicillata | reverse complement strand
TGAGGGGAGGCCTGAGGAGGTGGGCTAGTGACGCTGGGAGGCATGGGTTGGCGCTCGGCCAGGAGGGCAGGCTCCTGTGACAAGGCTTTAAGGGGACCAGCAAGGGCTTGGGGTGAGACAAGGGACATGAAGGCCCACGTAACCTCAGATCCTGCATGAGTGTTGCTGATGTCTCAAGGAGGAGGCCCAAGGCCCCTGAGTGTTGCTGTGGCTGAGGCCTGGGTGCAGAGCAAGAGGACAGTGACACGCTGGGGCCAACAGAGAACTCTGAGCTGCTGTTATGGAGGTTTCAAAACCACTTCCCTTCCCCTGCCCTGCCCTTCCCTTTTGTGAAACTATTTAGCAAACAGGACATCCTGAAAATCCAGAGTGAGGGTGGCCTGTGAGCCCTGCGGGGAGTGGCTGTCTATCCCTATTTCCTCTTGGTAGTCAGGGTCAATCACCCAGCCAGCACCACCACTCCTTTCAAAGGACTGTCCAGGGAAAATAGTGTTGCTGCCACAAAGTGGAGGGAGGCTCATGGCCAGAATCCAGGAGGCCCTGGGGCTCCTCTTAGTTCTAGGTGAGATTAAGTGAGAGACAGACACCAGCAGGACCAGCGAAGGGCTCCTGGCCCCAGGAAAGAAGGCACGAGTTACCCCACTGGGTTAAATAACCCACCCAACAAAGGCGCTGGTGGAGGGCAATGGAGTGTCACCTTCTCTGAGGACAAAACCATTCTCTGATCTCTTGCAGAAAGGATGGTGGTCTCTTATTTTCTTCTTCCCTGGTATGTCATATGGATTTTAAATATATTTCACCCCATTTTAATTTCCTTTCCTCTCTCTTTCCCCCACTTTACTACAGGGCAGCAGGCGCCCTTCAATGCTCTTAAAAATTGCTGAGGACCTGAATGAGCTTCTGTTTACATGAGTTATAACAACATTTACCATGGTAGAAATTAAAGCCAATAGCTTTAAAAAATGTATTAATTCATTTAAAAAACCCATAAATCCATTACATATTCACTTTTTATACAATTAAAAATAACCATATTTTCCAAATATAAAAGAAACAGTGAGTAGGAGAGTGGCATCGGTTTTGCATCTGTGCAGAGCTTTAATGTCTGGCTTAATAGCAGTTGCATTCTCTTATCTGCTTGTGCATTCAGTCTGCTGCAGCATGTGGTCTTGGTTAAAGACGAAGAACGGAGCTGGCTTCTGCCGGAAGTGTAGCTGGGGGAGGACTTGGAGGACTCCAGGGGTTTGTGGACCGCACTGTGGAGGGATGCTGTAGTAGTCGGCTTTAAGCCACACATTCTAGAATATACAGAGAGAACCATGACAAAACCAGAACGGGAAGAGACAACTCCACATGCCTTAGATTCAGAGCTGGATGAGGTAGTTGACGAAGCAACTCAGGACTATCCCTCCTCCCTTTCAGAAGGGACAAGCCACAGTTTGGTGGTGAGGCCAGTTGCTGCATGTTAGATAGGAGAGGATTTTGGGTGTGGAATAGGGGAAGGATGTGTGTCAGGCAGCCAAGGGACTCAGTGTAACACGCCTCTGTCATTTTCTTTGGGGACAAATCCCTTTCTTTTTGGGCAAATCCCCCACTGAGTGTGTTCTGGTAGTTTGCCCCCTACTCGAGCTAAAGCAGCTGGACCTCTCCTCCCATTCCAGGAGCTGCAGAACGAATGCATTCCTGAGGTGTCCTAATCACATCCTCCTTCCCGGTAATATTTTAATCTTGGGCTCACATGGCAGAGACAATTGAGGAATAACTGTGGTAGTAGGGGGTGACACTGGTGGCACTGTCACATGACCAATGGTGGGGCACCAGCTGCAGCATCCCCACCTGTGGTCCCCGAGGTTCGACCTTACCTGGGCTGCTGGCTGCACAACCCTCAATCCCTGTGTGCTCGCTGACCTAGAGCCCAGCCTTCCTGTCAGGCTGTAAGCCACCTCTGTCTTCCCGACAGTTTACTAAGTTGGGCATGTCATGTGCCCTGCAGACTGCTGAGGGCTGGCTGGGAAGGCCTGCCTCCTCCCTCATCTAGTGTGCTGCCCACGCCTGTCTAGACTGCTTCTTCCCCGAGTCCCAGGGCCTCCTGCCCAGCTGGTCTGCCTGTGCCCAGGCTTGACCTTTCCAAGGCATCCTGCAGCCCTGGGGATGGTACTGTCACAAAACTCTCCTGTATGGCACCCTGTGCCTTTCCAGTCTACAAGGGGTCTGAATGCAGTCTTCCTCATCTTGCCTCAAATTTCCTATCCCCCGCCACTCCCCAATTCCCTTCTAATGATTACAATAATAAACAATTAACTTCCAACAATTGCAGAATGCTTGTAAAGCAGAAGGGAAAAATCATTCATGACCTACCACAGATTTTGTGATTCCTTTCCTGTCTTTAAAACAATCTTGCGATGCCTGTGCAGACTGCACTACTGTTCCTTGGGTGGATACTGGCCCGCCCCACTCAGGCTGGACTTGGCCTTGTGCTTTGGCCAACAGAATGAGTACACTCAACACACATCATATGTGAGCAGGGGCTATATTTGTGCTCCCGCTGTGAGAAAGAACGTGCCGCAGGGAGTGCTGCTCCTTCACCGGGATGATGTGGTGTTAACTACAGACCTACTGCCTGTAGTGTAACTGCTGCAGCCAACTTGTAGACCCAAGAGGGAGAGTTTGTGATTGTGGGCCACTGAGATTTTTGAGGTTATCTCACAGCAAAATATGACTAATACAGCATCATACAGGAAAAACTAGTTATAGAATTGACACATGCTACATACTGTGAACAGTCAGAGGTACATGGCAATAGGTAGATCCCCAGGCACAGCTGAAACTGCACTCATTTGCAGACTGAGTAACTTTCTTGAGACAGGAAAGGGGTCTGACAGGGGATGACCTACCTGGGTGAGACAGTTTGTAATGACATTCAACCATGGGCTCTTCAACAGTAGGCTGCTTTGGGGTAGAGGAGGTAAGGCAGGTCAGGTTAGGAGATTGTTCCAGGCCCAGTAAGCCCCTAGCGTGACACTGGCCAGGAGGTGCTGGTAATCCCATGCTGCCCCCAAATCTGCCCATCGATTCTGCCAGCAACCTCCTGCTCTACTCCTAAACCTTACTGGAGAGTAAGTCCATGTCTGAGATATGATTTGTGGATGGAGGGGTGATCAGGGAGCCGGGGCTCCTGAAAACGAAGATGGATCTGAAGGTAACCCCGAGGCCAGTAGCATCCTTCCATGCATTTTGCATATCCTGCTCATGGCTTACCTTCCACAGGTAGATTGCTGTGATTGGCCCTATCTTCTTGCCACTTATAATTGTACACTTTGTGCACGTCGGCAGCCACATTCGAATTGCTCTCCAATGTATCTGCATTTCCTAGCACTATGCCTGGCTCAGAGTAGGTAGGTTCTCAACAAATATTTGAGAAAATGAATAAATGAATCTTTGCTTTCAAAATGTTATATTCACTGCAGTTCAGGCCTGCTTCCCCCTTTCTGACAGCTGATGTAAACTGACAGTGTGTGCACGTATGTGACCTTGGCTCAGTCCTAGCCAAGTACACTGAGCTGCAGCACCCTCAGGCTGTCAGGTACCCAGGTTCCCACGGTTGGCTGTTATTGCTAACATTTGTTGCTAGCATGCCCCCCTCATCCGGTGACTTATTTACATAATTCATATGGAGCTCAATTTAGATCATTTTTACTAGGTTGCTAATAAAAATGAATTCTCTTCAGGCTTCTCCCCCATAATAATATCAATATACCTTTTTATTTTAATCGCCTTTTGAAAATATTTATTTGTTCTCAGTCAGAAGAACATTACTCTCCCAGGATCTGGTTTTTGACTTTGATTCCCTGGGTATCACCGATACTTACAGAAACATTAAACTTACTAAACACACACACACACACAGCCCCCAGAAAACAAAAACCCCAAACTATTATTTTCCTGCTGCTGACAATTCAAAAGTTTGGACCTTAAAATAATACCTGACACCGCTGGCCACGTCTGGTTAAGGCCACTATCTCTAGTTGTCCAATAACAAGTAACACTTTATGTCATGGCCAATTAATACTGAAATATCCTTAGGAATGCACACACCACTTGTTGCTTACTTCAGTTGTCTCTGAACAGATGTTACCGCCCGTGTGGGAAAATTCAAGGTGCTGATTCAGTGTCACGTTAGGGCCTGGCACCACACTGGAGCATGTCACCTGTTCCCAAAAGATGGCGGTCTCTCCTCTTCTAAGAGGGAACTTAAAACTGTGCAGTCTGAGTCATCTCACACCTGACTATTAAGATCCTTGGGATTTTCAATCCCTATATTCACGCCTAGTATTGTGACAGACCCTACTACACCAGATACACATGAATGGTTTAAGTGACCTTTAAGAACATCTGCAATAGACATATATCTTCACATATAAACTTAAAAAATACTTCAACATAATATATTGTACTGCATAGAACTATAATTCAACATGATATATTACATTACTAAAATATTCATATAAATATCATATATGTATGGATTCACTGCATTAGAAAAATTCTCCTATTAGGCTATCAAACACCAGTATCAGTAAAGCCCAAAGAAAAACTATTTTAACAGTAGGCACACTAAAAATAACAACTATGAGATTTATGAACAAGAAATGAAGAGAGAATTCTTTACATTTTCTATCAATTATGTCACAACAGGTACAATCTGAAATACAATTTTAGGCTAGCAGTGTATAAAAATACTTTTTATAACAACTTTTGATAGTGTAGTACCACTTAAAAAAAAAATCCTAGCTGTATAGCTGTTCCATTTCAAGACCTACTACTCAAACAATTCAAATTACTGCTCCCAGCTAGCTCTTTAAGCACCCACCTGGACAGCAAATTCTCTCACATGTCACACACACCACTATATATCCATATAACCCCCTATGTCTATGGCAAATACTGATGAGTCACCGTTAGGCATCAAACTCCAACAAGGCATGAGATGATGGTGTTTGGAACCTGTTTTCAGTTCTAGGTTTGGGATGAATTTAAAAAAGGCAAAAGTAAGGTGGATTTGGGGCATGTGTTTCTGATTTCTAAATACTTTTGGGCATTCTTGAAGTCCAGTTTAATCTGGCATATCAATATTTAACTTGGGTGGTGGGGGAACGTATTTTCCTGGGCTCTGGGTTATAACTATCCTGGCCTTCTTTCCAAACATCGGAGCAATTTTAGGAGCATCTGGAATAGATGTTTCTTCAGCATCTTCACTGTCTTCATGATGTAGATCATATGAAATGTTCCCATATTCTCTTAAAAATGGGAAAATTTCAAGCAGAAACTGACAGAAATCTCTGCGAATACCGAACCACCAATGGTTGCCCCCTTTTCGCCTAAATGTAGTGGCCATTAAAGTTATCAATGAAAGCCAAAGAGGGACAAATATGGAGATGTAAGAAAATGTATTGTGGCCATCCAATCTGTGAACCAGCAGAACCTCAAAAGTGAGCAAGGGCACGACAATAGTGATCCAGCTGATGGCCATGGTCATGTGTGTTCTCCGCTGTTCGGCCACGACATCCAGAGACCTAAGAAACAGGAGGGACCAGACAATATAATAGAGGACGACCAGGCAGAGGAATGACATGAGGATCCAGAGGGGCACGAACACCACCAACCACGGCCAGTGGATAATCCTGTCCAGCTTTAGGGCAATGAAGATGAACTGCAGGATGTTGACAGAGCACAGTATCTCCAGCTCGAGTGACCTATCATGTCGAAATCCCCACACGCAAGCAGCCACGGACACGGGGGATACGAAGAAGAGTGGCATAAAGACCAGCAACCAGAAGTGGGTCCCTCTCTCCACTCTATCGCAGACCAGGACTTCGAACATGAGCAGCAGCAAATGGATGCCCACAGCGATCAACATAGCTTTGAACTCCACGCAAGTCTCCCCCTCAGTACGGTAGCGAGGGTTTCGGGCCCAAACGCCAGCACCCACCGAGGCGCCTGCGATGACAAGAAGCTTCCACAACCATATGGGAGCGAAGACGGCCCAGTAGCTCCACTGGATGATGCCATCCAGGCGGAGCGGCAGCAGCACGGAGAAGAGCAGGAGGCAGGCGTAGATGAGGAACTTACTCGGGTTGAAGTCTTGGAACAGGCCCCTGGGGTTCATGGCAAAGCCACAGCTTGCCCACCCGGGCGTGCTACTGAGCCCTGATTGGCGGGGGGTGAGTCTCCAACACTTCCCAGGCCGGCCGCCTTCCCCGCCAGGCCTGCGTCGCCTCTAGGTGGGCAGCAGCAGAGGTATCCAGGCCGAATTTCCTGCCCGCGGGGCTGAGAAGCTGAAGCACGTGCGCACGCGGTCACGTGGACCCGCAGGAAGTGCGGTGGGGCGTGGCATGCACGCCCCCACTCTCCCAGCTACCCTCAGCCCCGGCAGCGCGGTGTCTAAGAGCGAGTCGCCGCTTCTGCCCCGCTGCTGTCCGCCTTCACTCCATACCTACTTTGAAGGCCGTTACTGCGTGTGGTGCTAGCAGGAACCGGGGCGGGCGGCTTCGGCTCGGGGCGCGGCGCGCTGCTGACTCCCCCGGCCGGCCTGTTGGCAGCGAGCGGGCCGCGACTCCCGCGGAAGCTTTCAGGCGGTGCCGCGAGCACCGGGGCGGGAGTGAGCTCACATCCTCCCAGCCGTCCTTGGGGCGGTGCCCAGGCGGGGGCGGGGCCCAGGAGGACCGGAAGCCGGTGGGGGCGCGGCCCGCCTCGGTCGCTCTGCCCTTTTCCGCTGTAGACCTCGGGGCTTAGAGTCCCGTGGTGAGGCTCCAACGACGGTTTTGCGGAGGGGAACAGCGTGGGCACGAGTCTTCACTGGTTGGTGGGAGGAGTGGGAGTTTGTGAGCGAGACAATTGGGTACGACGGGTAACCCGGAATGGCATAGGGCGGTGTACCTGTGTGAAGGTGTGTGCAAGTCAAGAGGTGGGTTTGTTCCTGAGCCAAGGAGGGAGGCTAGAGTGGGGAATCAATGCACGGGGGAAGGTGAGGGGCTTTGCCTGCAACAGATGACTCCCAGGGCTGGACTACGTTTGGTGGGTCAGCTGACTGCTCATCCTGCCTACGAAATGGCTTAGGCAGAGAGCCTAGGCAGCAGCTCTGCTTATACCAGCCCCTTTTACCTCAGAGGTGGAAGTGGGTGTTGAGGGGGGCAGTGTTAGACCCCGAAGGGCCCCTAGGTAAGGTTTGGGGGGCAGTTGAGAAAACTATATGGAAAGAGCAGGTCGTTCCTGCCCCAGGTCACTCAGCAGATTAGGACTCAGATTCAGGGCTTTTGACTTTATATCCTTAATCCTTTTGGCTATTTGGCTCTGCCCCAGTCTGATTTTAGCAGAACAAGGTTGGGAAAAGGGCACTGGACCAGAGGTTAAGAAATTTAGGTTCTAGTCCAGGTCTTGTCATTCAACCAGCTAAGAAACCTGAGCAAATTCACCCACTTCTGTCTTGGCCTCAGATTCCTGGGCAGTTAAGTTAGGAGCCGCCCTGAGGGGTTCCAAGGGCCAACAGTGCTGCTGCAGGTCTGTGATGTGGAGCACCACCCCTCTGGCCAGCAGGGCAGGCCCTGGAGAACTCCTTCCTCTCTTCTCCACTCTTCCTCTGCTAGGGGAGCCCTGGCTGCTCTCCTTCCTGCCTTTCAGCCCCGACCTGTCCCATGTAGTCCCATTCCCTGCAGTGGGTGTGGAATGCCAACAATAGTGGGCTGAGATGGGGGAGGCCATCAGAGGAACGCATCTGGTGTCAGAGGCTCTTTGGGGTAACGAGGAAGGGCTTCCTGAGATAGAAATGCGGGCCTTGGTCCAGATCCAGGAGCTGGGTTTTCCCTGGCTAGCATCAGCAAGATGTTAAGGTAGTGTGGTGTGGGGTGGACAGTCCCAGCCCTCATGGATCTCCCCACAACTTCACTGTCTTCCACCTTAGCTTGGGGCAGTTGGGTAGTCCCGAGGAAAGGACTTCCAGCTCAGTGAGCCCTGCCAGTCCTCAGGATTCAGATCTTGTGGATGTGTCTTAAGGGCCCCTGATTCCAAAGAACCCCTTGGGAGTCATTGTGGGGAGAATGTCAGCCAAGTGAGGCTCTAGCCTTCCTCCCTCTGCCGCTCCAGAGTTGCTCTAGTCTGTTTTGTGTATGGATTTTTCTTTTACTATTTCAAGTAGGGATTTGTCAGCTAAAAATAATTTAAAATTAAAAACTCCTGTTCCAGCCCAACTATAAAAATGGTTAATAAAAGGACATAGGATTGTTCTGAGGCTGAGATGAATCAATGCACAGAAAGCACTTTGTATTTCCAGAAGTGGAAGCTATGAATATGACCACACCGGGCAAAGGAAGGCCCGAGGAGGGAGGGGCCTGCCACAGCTCCGCGGGAAGGCTGCTGCAGAGCCAGGTCCTCTGTTGGAACACTCAGAAATCCGCCCCAGTCTCCTTTCTGCAGTCAGGCAACCTCAGGGCCTCTGCTGCCAGCTTCGTGCCAGATAGGGGTTTAGGGTGTGTTTTCTCATCCCAAGATCTCCATTTAAAACAAATGCCTGGTTCTCCTCATCCAGCAAGGGGGATTGTGAGGTGGCCTATTACAATGTGATGTACCCCTGCTGCCCTACACCTGAGAGAGGCTTCTGTCTGCCATTCCCTCAGCTGGCGTTCCTGTGCCCACAGGCTGGACCCAGTTCTGTACATTGGACACTCTTCTTTGCTGTTGTCCCTGGTGTGGTCAGTCTCTCAGGGGCCTGCCTTTGTCTTTGTATTTACTTTTAAAGTTCACATGGACTGTTTGCTATGTACCAGGTGCCGACACAGCTGCCCATGAGCCTGTACAGAAACCACAATGCCGATTCCTTCATTTACAGAGGGGTTGTAGGGGTGTCGGTGCTTCAGTCCACCAGCACAGGTCTGCCTGTATCCAAGGTCAGGGAGCATGGGCTCCTGGGATGTCTCCCCAGTGCTTAGCATCCTCAGTCCCAACTTCCCTTTCTGACCTGGGAGGTTCTCCTGAGCTGGCCCTTGTCCACCTGCTGACTAAGTCCCTTTCCTGCCAGTCTGCTAACCTTCCTCTGAATGTTCCAGGCATGGCTCCGCTGTTTGCTCAGAAGTGGCCTATCTCCACCTAGCCTCTCCTTCCTGGACCACCAAGACCCAAGACAGGGCCTCAGGCTCTGGGAAACCTGCTTGACATCTGGTGGACTGGTGACCCTTCACTGACCTCCCACGGGACTCATTTCACTGGCTTGAGTCTGGCCATCTTTCTCCCCCTGAGATTTGAGTTCTAGACATCCAACCAGAGCTCACCATAGCAAGTGCTTGAGAAATGTCTGGAGGGAATGTGTGAGTTAATTCGACCCTAATAATGCCTGTGGTACTTCCATTCCAGATCCCAGATCCAGTGGTTCCCTTCCTTCCTCACTCTGAACAGTGTGGAACCAACCGCCAGATCCAGTCTGCTCATTGCCAGCATCCCAGGCCCTGTATTATCCGCACAATGGCCAGGGTGATCTGTCTGCTCACGAATTAGTTATCAGTTTCCAATCACTGCTGTGACAAATTGCCACAAAAAACAATGCCAACTTAGTACCTTGCAGTCCGTGTAAGTCCAAGAGTCTGAGCACAGGGCGGTTCAGCTGGTTCTCAGCTTGAGTCTCAGTTCCTTGGAGTCATAGGTCCGAGCAGGTCCATTTCCCTGCTATCAGCTGAGGGTCAGTCTCAGCCACCCACATTTCCTGGCCCTCTGGAAAGCCATAATGGTGAATCGAGCCCTCGTGCTTTTGAACCACTCCAGCTGACCCTTCTGCTGCATCTCCTGTGTTTTTTGTTTTTAAGGGCTCATGTGAGTACTTGGGCCCAGACAGATGATCCAGGCTAATCTATTTTCAGGTCAGCTTGTTAGTAACCGCAATCCCATCCTCAAAGTCCCCTCACAGCAGTACCTCTACTAGTGTTGCACTGAGTAACCTGGGGTGGGGGGTGGGAATGCTGGGGCAGTACTAGCATCCTGCCAGCAGCCGCTGCTGGGCCCCACACAGCTCTCCCTACCCTGAGCTTGGAGACAGCCTGCTTCAGGAGGGGTCACTCCTCTGGGAGAACCCAGCTTTCCAGAAGGAGCTCTTGCCAAGTGCCCTCCACACGGACCAAGGTGATAGCACTGGGTTCCCTGGTTGCCCTTGGTGACTTCTCGGTGCGCTTCCAGTCAGACCAGGCCCATTGCCCTGAGCAGCTGGAACCTGGGCTGGAGTCGGGATTCAGTCATGGTCCCCTGGCCCTGGAGGCCGGATTGCCTTACTGAATGTCCTCCAAGTGCATTGCATGGGCAGAGGGATGACCTGTCTAGAAAGCCCGGGGAGCCCTGGCTGGGTGACTTGGAGCATTGTCCTGTGCACCAAAAGGTTGTGGGTTTGGTCCCCAGCTGGGACACGTACGGGAGGCAACCCATCGATGTTTTTCTCTCCCTGCCTCTCTAAAATCAATAAAAACATACTTGGGTGAGGATTAAAAAAAAGAAAAAGAAAGCCCAGGAACATCTTCCCTTTTAGACCTCATTGCCAACTTGTTTCCATGAGCTTCTTCACAAGGAAGCCACAGCTCGCCTGGCCCTGTGTGTCAGCCTTAGCTCCCACTGTCACCCTTGGTCTCTAGTCCATAAATGCAGCAGGCTCTTGCCTCTGCTGCAATAGCCTCCTTCCCACTTTTTAAAAAATATTTATCTTTAGAGGGGAAGGGAAGGAGAGAGGAAGAGAAATATCAATGTATCGTTGCCTCTTGTGCATCCTCTGCTGGGAACTGGCCTGCAACCCCGGCATGTGCCGTGACTGGGAATCGAACTGCGGTTGTTTGGTTCACAGGCTCGCATTCAATCCACTGAGCTGCACCAGCCAGGGCTCCTTCCCACTTTTCTTGCCTCCCCCCCCCCCCCGCCCCATCACCCCCCCGCTCCTCAGTGTGGTACTGTGCCCAGGGTCAAGGTCTCCAAGTCCCCGAGGCCAACGTGCAAGTGTGGGTGCTATCTCCAAGCTCTGCGACCTTGGCAAGCACAGAGCCTCAAGTTGCCTCTGAGAGATGGAGATAACCTCACAGAACTGTGAGGGTAGAATGAAACAATATACGAAAACCCAGAATATGCACAATTATCCCGCTGGCGGTGCCTGTTGTTTCTGTCTTGGCAGTAGATTAGGCATCCCTTCTTTCAGGAAGCCTGTCCTCTCTCAGGGTGTTGTGATCCTCTGTCTCTGTTTGCTACTCTGGCTGTCCCAGGCACATGTGGCTCTGCCAAGGACAGGGCCTCATCTTTCATTTCTGCATCTGCAGGTTCTGGCACAGGCTCGTCAGTAGTAAACTTATCCAGGAAAGCACAGGCGGGCAGGAAGGTCGGAGCTGATGTGGCATCTTTCCCTCATGGTGAGCAGTGGAGCAAGGTCAGCTTCTGGAGACAGAACAGTCTGCCTAAAGGCAATAGAGCTTGGGTTTGCAGGGAGGTGTTGCTAGGCTCGAAAGGAGACCTCCTAGAGCACACCAGCCATTCACGCTGCACTGGGCTCCGTATTTCACAGCACTGAATTCTGAAGCTAACTTTGAGGGAGTGTGGTGACAAAGGCACTAACCTCACCCATGGGGAAGATAGATGAAACGAGGCCTGATACTATGACCATGCTTTCTGCTAAACTCACAGCTGCACACATGTTCAGCTGAGCCCTACTCTTGGTTTATCTGGTACCTGGCCCTGTTCCCCAGCTCACTGAAGTGAGAATAGCCCCCCTGAAGAGCCAGACTCTGGTTGTGACCCCTTGAGATTTAGCAGCTTTTCCTTAACTCATGTGTTCATTTAGCAAATGTGTGTCAATTATGTGCCCCGTGACCTAGGCCCAGTTGTCAGCAGTGAACAGTTCCTATAGCTTCTCCCATGCTGGTCCCCTCTGAGGTCCAGTGTCGCCTCCTCCAAGATGCCTTCCTTGATCCCCTCACCTAAAGTTGTCCCTGTCCCTACTTATGTCACCCTGTTTTATTTCCCCTGTTTCTTATATGGTCATTAAATATATGCTCACTATAGGAAAATCTGGTAAATGCATACTCATTTAAAGAAAAATTAAATCTTTAGTCTTACCACCTACAGAAAATCACTGTTAACATTTTAATGTAGTTTCTTCCAGTTGATCGCCTCTGTAAAGACATGTCATTGCCCACATGTTTTATTCCATTTTTTCCCTTAACATTAATCCTAACATTTGCTTATTTTCACATCTGTAGATCTTGCACTGCATGACTAGTGTTTCACAGGCGCTGCCAGCCTGTTTTGAAACTCAGCTCTTTCAAAGAAGTTTCCTGTCTGCTTCTGATGGTCACCTGGGGTATTACTACCTTGAGAAGACTACATTAAATTTAAATTAAATTCAGCCCTGGCTGGATGGCTCACTAAGTTGGAGCGTCATCTCATACACCAAAATGTTATGGGTTCGATTCCTGGTCAGGGCACATACCTAAATTACAGGTTAGATTCCCAGTCAGAGTGCATGCAGGAGGCAACTGACTGATGTTTCTCTCTCTCTCTCTACTTCTCTTTCTCTCCCCTCCTTCCTTTCTCTACAAATCAATAAACATGTCCTTGGGTGAGGATTAAAAATAAAAATAATAGCCCTGGCTGGAGTGGTTCAGTGGACTGCGCACCAGCCTGCGAATCAAAGCGTCGCTGGATCGGTTCCCAGTCAGGGCACATGCCTGGGTTGCAGGCCAGCTCCCAGGAGGGGATACATGAGGCAACCACACACTGATGTTTCTCTCTCTCTCTCTCTCCCTCCCTTCCCCGCTGTCTAAAAATAAATAAATAAAATCTTTTTTTAAAAGTTTAAATCATAATAATAATAACAAATTCAGTTATAGCACTTCCTTGAGGTATTTTCATACCACGTCTGCAGGGCAGATTCAGACTCCAGCCTCTGTGAGTACAGGTTTGTTCACATTCCCGGGTAACTTTGTTTCTGCCCTGCATGAGGGCCAAGGGTGGGACACAACTGGTGTCTGATGGCTGCTTGTCATTCACCTTACATGGTGGGAATGCCCCTTTGGGGTTCCAGCTTTACTTAGATGCATTGTGTCAGATAACCCACCCTGGGTACTTTTTCTTCCTTCGTGGCCCGTGACATAGTGGCATGTCTAGTAGGTGTCTGAAACGTGATGAAGTACCATGACTAGAAACGTTTCTCAGATTACCATAGCCATGTTGGGAGCTTCTTTTTAATGGCCACACGATGTTACATCACAGAGTTGTCCAGTACTTTGCTCACTCGTTCTCTTGCTGTGTATTGCAGTTCTTTCTGGGCTTTTCTGAGAGAAGGAGCACTGTGGGCTTTCTCTCTACACACAGCTTCTTTCTCATTGAGTTCTTTAGCGTAATTCCCAGAGATTGAATTACCAGGTTGAAGTAATGAATATTCTAGAGACTCTTGATATATAAAAGCCTAGTGTTTTTAGAGGTCGATTTTTTCCCCTTTCTTGTGTGTTGTTTTGCAGAAATGGAGTTTATGCCACAAGTTGGGGGTGTCAATCTGCCTCTACTGACAGCACCTGGTGAGTGCTTTTTGGTCTGGAAACCTCCAGAAGGGTGAACAATTAACATGACCCAAGGTAAAAAGGCTGCATGAGACTCAACATCAGCTAAAACCTAGGACTGGTTTTGATGCGTGTGGGTGCACCTGTGGAGTCGGTGGCTGGTTTGTTGTCGATCACGATAACCTCCAAATATTATGGACCTATAAAGAGCACTGTGAAAACTTAATTTAGGCATTCAAATACAGTTAAGTATTAGTAATTTAAACTGTTTTTTTGTGGGTATGGATGGGAAGCTTCCTGAATTGTGGAATATTGTTAAACAAATGGTGGGCATTCGGGTATCAATTGTTTGTGTTTAAATTGGCACTACTAAAATATTTTGAGCAGTTTGCATGTGGAATTTAAGTTTTCTCCCCCATTCTTGTTTGCACTGTTAGTTAATTCAGCAAAAGATTTTTTTATTGTACAAAGATAGTCATCAGTCCAGCTTCTCTGGATTTTTCTCTGGATCTTTCTGTGAATTGCGAGATAGTGTGCCGTAGATGAATGAGTTTACTGGAGCAGAAAGAAACACTTGTAGAATTTTAATCCTAATTTCACTCTGAGTTGCCTCGTATGCTTTTATTGACTGGTACAAAGTGGCAAACAAAAATAAACACGTAAACATAAATTAAACACCTCCGCACATCATTCAGAGCCAGGCCCTGGAGTTTCCCAATGAACGGCATGGGGCTCTAGGCTTTAAGGGGCTGTCAGGCCAGCAGTGAAGGACACAGCACAACGTGGCGGCGACACTCCCTGTGAGAAAATTTCAGTGGCTTCTGATCTCTCACAACAAAATCCAGATACCTTCCCTTGCCCTCCGACGGAGGCCTTGGGCCTCTGACTAGCCTCCGCCCATCTTTGTGGCCTTATCTCACCATCTGCCGGGCTTCTCGGGCCACACCAGCCTCTTTCTTTTCCTCACACCCTCAGACCCATCGCTGCTCCTGATTTGGGCAGCTGCTTTTATTGGAGAGACATTAACTTAGAGAGCCTCAGGGCCCGCAGCCATGCTTCGAGACATTCATTCGTCACTCACCTGCTGTAGTCATACTGCCCACCAGGACCCAGCATGTGCGAGGCCCTCGGCCCCCATTCCCAAGGACTGGTTACGACAGTACACAGCATACAGCCAAAGGGCGCAAACATGAAACACTGAACAGCCGTGAAAGAGCAAGAGAACACACCAGAGGTCACTGGGCTGAACAATGAAAAGTCAGCTAAAAACTAGAAAACAGCAGCACTGGAAATGAGCTCTAGGGTGAAGGTTGGGCCACCTGGGTGACCGGGGAGAAGGCTGGGCTATTTCCTGTAACAGACTCTAGACTAGACCAGTGCTGAGAAGTCCCCTGATGTGTTTAAGCATGATCCAAAGAAAGGACCACCTGGATTCAAATCCCAGCACTGTCATTTCATCAGCTGTGTGTCCTGGACCAAATGACGCAGCCTCTCTGAGCTAGGTTTTCTCATCTGTAAAATGGGATTAATAATATTGGCTTCCCAGGGCAGAGACGAGGTAGTAGAGATGCAGGGCCTGGCCTGTTTCTTCTTGCTTTCGCTCTGTCACCCTGCTCGGCTGTGGGAGAGAAGAGTGCCTGGCAGGGAAGGAAGCGGGGTCACCCCCAGGTCTGCATCAGTATGCGGTGGGTTGTGACTGAAGGAGAGCTTAAATTACAAAACTAAAATAAACGCCCCAGGCGATGGGCACTTTTTTATTCCGGGCCCAGTTCTGCTTTACAAATTAAGGAGGCCGGTGGGTCAGGGGTCTCCAAGTGCAGGTCCAAATGCAGTGCTGCTGGCAAAGCTCAGGCAGATCCCGGGCCTCAGCTCAGACTTCCCAGTCACAGTCCCTGAGGTTGGGACTTGGGATCCAAACATGTTTAAGCTCCCCGGATAATTCCAGTGTGTAGCCAGCCAGGCTTCAGAGCCCTCAGCCCGATGGCCCCTGAAAAGCCTATAGCCCTGCCCTGGCTGCTGTGGCTCAGTGGACTGAGTGCTGGCCTGTGAGCCAAAGGGTCCTCAGTTCAATTCCCAATCAGGGCACATGCCTCGGTTGCGGGCCTGTTCCCCTGGTTGGGGGCTGCAAGAGGCAACCACACATTGATGTTCCTCTCCTTCTCTTTAAATCAAAAGAAGAAGGGAAAAAAAGTCTGTAGCCCTGACAGTCCTTGTCTCTCTCCCCATCGAATACCTCGTGTCGCCATGCATGGGGCATCTTACTGAAAGCGTCTGGTTCGGAGCTCACCTCCTGCTTTCATCACAGCCAGGAGGTTCCTCTGGTGCTGACTCATGACGAAACCAGAAACCACAAGCTGGGACTCTGTCTAGAATAAATCTTGGGCACCCGTTCAGGGCCCTGCTCTGGAGGAACCTTGAGACCTGGGATGCTGTCTCAATGCACATCAGCTGAAGTAAACTGAAAAGAAATCTTTGAGGCCAAAGATACAGTATAGGATTAAAACGTAAACCAAGAAATCCTTTCCTTCTTATATAGCAGCTTCTTGCCCAAGAAAGAAAGTGAAATTCTGTGGGGTTCCTGCTAGGCTTAGATTTTTCTCTCATAAGAACATGAGAGTTACTTACTGTAGCTGAGGTTCTTTCCTAACTGCCTGAAACAGCAATAAACTTGACAGCCTTGTCTAGGGAGTCTTTAGAGGGCTGAGTTACTGTCCACATACTGAAGTCCTGCTGCAAGCCCAGCGTTCCCAGATTTCCTCGTGAAGGCGGGTAATTTCTTAACTCCAAGTGCTTTTACAGAGCAGAGGGGTTGAAGAAAGAGATTTGACTTTACATTTTCTTAGTGGGTGATGAAAAACTCATTAAAAATTGTTTGTGACCATTAGTACCAAAACAACAGATGTATCAGCAAAAGGCAGCATCATAATTGTACGCTGAGGGTAGAGGGTGTGGGGAGGGTGTGTGGGCCAGAGGTACAAAGAATACCTAGGGTTTAAAAAAAATTAACAGCAACAACAACAAAAAGCAGGGCCACATTTAGAAATAAATATAGGCCACAATTCTCCACCTTTGGGCTGAGAGGGACTTCGGAAGTGGGAGGCTGGAAAGCAGTTTTCATTGTGCGCGAGAACAACGCCGACATGGCGTGACACAGCAGGGAGGCACCGCTTATTCAGCACGCTGTGCGCAGTGCGAGGTGTGCCCGCCTTGCAGGGAGGAGACTGAGGCTCAGAGAGGCCAAGCGCCTGACCGAGGTCACAGAGCTGGGGTTTGAGCCCAGGTGTCCCTGCATTGCGCCACCTTGTCCCCACAGTAGTGCAGGGAATGAGATGGGATAACATCCACTTGGACGTACATTTAGGGAGAACTCTGGAGGGTTTCTGCCGGACAGCTGGTTAGAAGTTGGTTTTAAAGGATTATTTCCGAAGTCATGCATTCCTAGCCATTACAGAAATGTGTGTGTGGACCTTGGGTGAATAGAGCGGTGGATGGATAAGAACCCCCTTTATGATGTAATAACTTAGGCAGTCCCTGGGAGTAGGGTCTGGGAAAGATGGCTGGAGGGGACTCTGCCCCATCCCTCAGCACACAGCCCCCGAACACGAGGCTGCTCCTGTTCAGCGACAGGGCAGTGACACACTCCCGGGCAGCTGGTTTTTCTCCTTTTCTTGTGACCTTGGTCGGAACATTGAAATCATGGATAGCACTAACCTAACCAGGAGATTTTGCATACTTTCCGTGATCTAGGCTTTGTAGTAAGTAGCTCCTGTGTTGTCTTCATCTTTCGGTGTAGAAATCTGGATGTAATCACCCGGTCATTTCTTCCCTCCATCCCCCGGCCTGAACATGCAGACTGAACAAGACGTGCTGGAGAGAGTGGGGCATTTGTCCGGGGTTGGGTCTGCTCCCTGTGCGGACACAGCAGGCGCTGGCACCAGGCCTTGAGTTCTTCTCTCTAAAAGTGAGACAGGATGGTGAGAAGCTAGGAAAATTCCTTGGCAAGTGGAATAGGGAAACTGAGACAGAGAGCTGAACACGGTGGCTGAGCGTAGCCAGGCGTAGATGGTCACCAGGGCAGAAGGCCCCAGTGCCTGGCAGGGGGCAGAACTGGGGAAATAAGGAGCTCACCCCCAGGGTAACCTCTTCTCCCCTGGCCTTTCCTCCCTGGAGATAACATCGAGGCCTCAGTTGCACTTCAGCTCCAGGGCCAGAAAAGCTGCGAAACCAGGTGGGCGATGCCAGGGCCAATTGCAATGACTAAAGGCCCCCCTGCCCTGTCACTGACCAGTCAGCAAGTCCATGACACTTAAAGGACACAACTGGAAGACTGGTGAATATTCTGCTGAAACTCTCCCCTGAGGCCTCCCCTAAGCCTCCTGCTGGCAAGAGAGAGACAAAAGCCTCAAGACAAAGAACCCGGTGTGCACTCTCTCTCTGGGGAACAACCCGCAACCCACACCGTTTCCTTTCCCTTCCTTTCCAGTGCTGCTTT
Source organism: Carollia perspicillata (assembly GCA_004027735.1). Taxonomy (NCBI): domain Eukaryota; kingdom Metazoa; phylum Chordata; class Mammalia; order Chiroptera; family Phyllostomidae; genus Carollia; species Carollia perspicillata. Next base: position 3,388 of record PVKM010022998.1, on the reverse strand, counting down.
CTCCGGGAGGCACAGTCTCCTAAGCGCTAAGGGAAGGGGCAGCTGGCAGCTTGTACCAGGCTAATCCCCTGAACCTGTCCTCAAGGGCCCCTTTTCACTGACTTCTCAGTGAGCTAAGGCAGGCCAGCCTGGGCTCTCCTGTTGCTTCTTCTGTGCTAAGCCTGTCCTTGTCTTACTGTCCTCAGCTTTAATAAGTGTAACCTCATAGTCACCTGGACTCGTGTTGTAATATCTTTCCTACACAAGGTCAAGAACCCACATACTACAGCTGGCCCGAGGCAGACCTGCTCAGGGCCAGCCCCCTGTCCGGTAGCAAAAGCAGATGCCCTCAGCAGAGCTGTCAGGGCACAGTTTTAGGTCCTGTTTTTGTGTCCCTGGTTTTCTTGTCTTGCCCTCTGTCTGCTGGCAAGACTGCTTCCTGGCCTAGTGTCCTTGGGGGTGGCTTCTTGCCTGTGTTTGCAATGTAAAGTTGTGAGTTGAAGCCTCAGTGTTCTACAGGGCAGCCCTGGTCTGATCCCACCCCTGCTGCTTACTGGCTGTGAGTGCTGAGGCAAACAGCTTGGTCTTTGCCCCTCTGTTTTCTTTTACTGTAAAATGGGTGATGCTGGAACCCACCATGATGGGCTGAGAGCAGGCTTGGGAAGTGCAGACCAGTGCTGACAGGTGGAAAGCCTTCCCTGACTGTTAGCCACTCTCCTACTTAGAAAGGGTTTATTTATCTTTTTAATTTTTAAAAAAGATTGTATTTATTCATTTCCAGAAAGAGGGGAAGGGAGGAAGAAAAACAAGAGGGGGAGAGAAATATCAATGTTTGAGAGATCATTGTTCATGTGCCCTGACTGGGAATTGAACCGGCAACCTTTGTATTTGCAGGCTGGCGCTCAAACCACTAAGCCACACCAGCCGGGGCTAGTGAGGGGGGTTTTATTACATCCGTCTTTCTGTCTTTATCCAGTGGTTCCCTTTGACAGAGTCTGGGGCATGCTGACTGCCAGCTGCAATGCTTCCTCGCCAACCTGATCCTTTTCTTTCTTGGATTAGGAAGAGGTCTTCCAAAGCTGCATCCTAACCTCTGTCAAGATCAGCATTTTGTGTTCAGCTTTGGAGAAGGTGCCTCTTTGGTGGAAAACGTACTTACTGTTTGGATCTGTGCTGAAAACTGCCCACCATCGTGTGACAGAGGCGCACCTCCTGCCGCATTCCACCAGAGAGGCAGGGCTGGTGCCAGCGCCTGGGGTTGCTTCTCAGAGCCGGGAGCCCTGTCTCTAGTTGGCATATGAGAGGGCAGAGGCAGTGGTCAGGAAGGAGGCCCAGAGGGTCCGTGTCCCCACCCCCTAAAATTGGATTTGAGCTTTTATTTTGTCCTCAGTCCTCATTTGGACACAGCTCGATTCCTCTCTTAAGATAAATAATATTGAACATCTATTTGTCATATACTATGAACCAGGCACTCTTACAGGCTGTGAGGTACTGTATTTTGCCATGTATAATGCACACTTTTTTGCCCAAATTACTGAGAGAAAAGTAAGGATGCATATTATACATGGGTAGTACTAATTCTGTATCTGTGTGTCAGGTTGGGCAGGGTGGGACAAAATGGCGGCTGAACCGTAACGCGGAAAAGACGGCTGATGTCCAATCGGGGAACCGAAACTGCAGGCTTCGCCAAAACGGACATCCGCACAGCACCCTGAGCCTGAAGGGGACCACCAATAGCAAAGGGCCGCCTGGTGCAAAAGGACCAGCCCCCAGCTCCCACGAAAAGAACCACCCAAATTTGCTGCATAAAATCCACCATCTTCCCTGCTTGGGTGCGACTTCCTCGGCCCCGCTCTGCGGACTGGAGAACCTCGCCCAGGTGCGCAAACCCCAGTAAAGCTCTTTACTGCCTGATTTTGTGGCTGATTGGCATTTCTTCCTCGGCGGAGCCTAAGAAAACCTTTCACTATGTGAATGTTTTTAATTCTTTTATTTATGTTTATGCATTAAAAGTGTAACTCTAGAATAATGGTATCTGTATTCAAAATAATACCCTGGAATATGATAATTGGCTTTGTTTCTAAATATAAATAAATACATAATAGAATAAAAAATTTAAATGAAGGATTTTTTTTCCTGAAAGTTTGAGTCAAAAATATGGGTTCATACTATACACGGCACAGCGCAGTAGGTACGATCGCTGTCTAAACGTTTGCACAAGCGGACCCTGAGGCTCAGAGCCGTTAGTGACTTCTCAAGCTCAGACAGCAACAAAGCAGCAGAGCTGGGTGCACAGGTGGTCTGCCTCGAGTCCAGCTTTGAACATCAGTATGCAGCCTCCCACCACCAACCGAGGAGAAAGTAGCATTTATTGAGCACCTAGTATGTTCCAGGCATGATGTAGGAATATGTAACTAAATCCTGGATCAAATCCTTCTTCCCAAGGGAGATTAAAGAGGGAGAAAGGGAGAAGGGGGCCAGCAGGTGGTTCTGCCCTCCTCTGCTGGGCCGGAGCTATAGGATAAGGAGCTGTAGGGGCCAGGCCTGGCAGAGCCATACCAGGGAGAGGGCAGAAGCTGCAGAGCCCCAGGTGACCTCAGGTCTCCCAGCCCAGGTGCAGCTGGCCCTCTGGGCAGAGAACCTGGAACACATTTGCTCATTAGCAGCCATCAGGACGGCTGGCTGACAACTCTTCCTGCAGGGCCTCCCTGAGCTCAGAAGCCTACCAGCCTGGGCACCTCCAGCGCAGGCCCCAGAGCTGCTTTTCCCAGCTGCTTGCACAGGCAGGCACAGTGTAGGTATCTGACAGCATTGGCTTCAGGGTCCTGGCCTCCACATCTGAGGCCTTGTGGGATGCTCCAACTTGGCAGGTTGGGTTGTTGAATCCCAAAACCAATTAATGTGGGGATTAGGAGAAAATCTGCCTGACTGGTGGTTTGGCCAAATCTTTAATCACTTGTTAGGAAAGAAGAGCCAGGTAGTGTGCTCTGTCTGCCCCTCAGCACTGGCTGTGGCCAAGTGGGATGGGCCGCCAGCGGTGCTTCCTTCTCTTAGTCTGTTCTCCTTCCCCAGTGCAGTGGAGGTGCGTCTGAGGCAAGGAGCCCTCGAGGCAGCAGCATCTCCTCCGTAGGTTGCCCCAGACCCACTTTTCTTGCACATCAAGCAACAGTCCCTGTTCAGCTCACTGGCGGTTCCAAGTGCCGCATCACATGGTCAATTCAAGAGCTGAGGTGTCAACCAGGGTGGGAGTCAGGTGCCTGGAAGAGCCTTGGCCGGCAGAGGCAGTGGTCAGCTTTTGGCCTGGCCTCCTCACAGACTCAGCCTCTGGGGTACACAGGAATCCTGGGGCCAACCTGGGACCAGGGAGCCAGAGCCAGACCACAAATCCCCTCTGATCATTCTGGAACAA
>PVKM010022997.1:0-21450 GCA_004027735.1 Carollia perspicillata | reverse complement strand
GACCATTTGGCTGTGCTCCCACATGAAGTGGGTATGAGTGATGGCTGAGTGGTGTGTATGACCAGGGCCTGCGGATGCTGGCGGGGAAGTGCCGCCTGTCCCCTGCTGCTCCTGCTGCCTCACCTGCCTCACCTGCCTCCAAGGGCCTCTCTGGGCTCCGGAGGAAAAGCCTCTCCTTGGAGGAGAGGCCTCCAAGGGCCTCTCTCGGCCACTGCAGAAGGGGCAGTCTGTAGATGAATACAGTGAGGCACACCAGCTGTGTGAGACTTTGCATTTAATGGGGGGCAGGTGTTCAAAGCTGTCCCTATGCTTTCCATCTGCTCACTTTGGGGAGTCCCCAGGTAAGGTCTGGGACTGTGGTTTGGGGCCTTCCTTCGTTAGCTCTGCACCATCTGAGACAGCCACAAAAGCAAGAAAGCTGCCTGGCTCCTTTTAGTTTATAGCAACTCAGACTGCTTTTTCTGGCTCCTGGGATCCAGCAAACAATATCCTCAGAGCTGGCTTATTTACAGAGATGCAAAGAGTGCTGCGTTCTGCTGGCCCATCCCAAGAGGCAGCAGTTGTGCCTGACATACTCTCCCTACCAAACCCTGGCTGCAGCTGTCTGACCATCTGTCTGGATGGCTGTCCATCTACCTAGCCAGCCCAATGTGGAATGGTGATACATTGACAATGCAGCTGTTTACCCATTCGTCTCATTCCAGTGTGTGAGGCTGCTGATGGCAGGGAGCCTGTTGGCCTTCCTGCAGTGGTTCACGACCTACCCCCATCACCTGCTAGACCTGCGGAATCTGCTACACACTGGCTGTGTGGCTGCTCATTAAGCTGGGCATTCTTGAAGTGGCCAGGTTTATACTGACTGTTGACAGGTCCTGTTTGCACAAGCCCCTAGTCCTGAGAGTCCTGCCTATATGTGACTTGGGCCCATGAGGTCCTCCATCCCCCAATCTGACCTTGCTTTTATTTACCAGCAACCTCCCTGCAGCCCAGCCTCAGTCACCCTGTTTCTCAAAGTGTGTTCCAGGGAACACTGAGTCAGAAACACTGGAAGAGTGGGTGGTGCAGAACAACGACTCAGAATCTTAAAACGAGACCTGGTCATTTATAAGAACTGTAAGGCAGGAAGGAAGGAGGATTGTGTTCACCAGCCGAGGGTTAGGGACCACCACAGCCCGGGTCCTTAGCAGGTTTCCTCTTCTATACCTGAGTATATTCGAGAGCCTTTCACAGTTTGCTTTGGGGAGGAGGGGCCTATGGATACTCAGGTAGGAAAATGAGACATCACGATGTTCAAATGAGGAAACTAGACCTTGCAGTTATCAGCTATTAAACTTCCAAAAGACTTTGAAAGAGGGTAATGATAACATTACCATCTGAGAGAAGGCATGCTATTTGTCTAATAAAACATTTATACTATATGAAGGGATTACGGTATTTGTTCAGGGGATTCTGGGTTGCTTTATTATTTGAGATGTGAGGTGTTAATAATTACCCTGTTCCAGAAGTTCTGCCTCAGAATCTCTGGGGATCGCCCAGCTTGGGGTGAAGGTGTGTTTTCACCAGACATTCCAGGTGGCTTCTGTGTACACATGAGGTTTGGAGGCCTCTCCCCAGACACATGGCTCCAAATCTTGGCTGCATACTGGAATCACCTGGGGAGATAAAAGAAAAAAAATGAAACAAAACAAAACAAGATGCCTGAGCCCACCTCCAGGCAGTTTGATTAGGTGGGGCTTGGGCATCCGTAGTTATGTCCTTGTCTTGTTCCCCAGTAGATTTTACTGTGCAGCCAGGGTTGGGAAGTCAGGGTTACCGTAATTTTCAGACTGTAAGACAGCCCTCGCCCCTCAGTTTGGGAGGAATAATGGTTGTTAATGCTGCTGTTGTATTCTGCTTACATTTACATTGGTGAAATATTATGTTATTTATGTTATTAAATATTTTACCACATTTTTGGCTTCAAAAATTTTTTTCTATTTTCCTCTTCTAAAACCTAGTTGCATCTTATGGTCTGAAAAATACGGTAGCTCTGCCCTGGGGGATGGTGCCTGTCTGTGCCCTGCCCATACACAAGTGTGTTGGGGGTGTCTCCTAGGCTGGCTCCAGCTTGTGGAGGCATTTATGGCTAGGAACTGTGCTCACTCCAGTTCACGCGCTGGTTCCCTTCAAATGCCTTTACCTGGTCATCGAACCTTGCCACAGCAGCCTCTGCTTTGACTGGAGGATCTTGCTGGGAGCCCAGAGAAGAGTCTCTGTCGTCTTGCCTCTCCTGTCTGGCTGTGCGTAAGGAAAGCCTCTCGGAAGGAGCAGAGGGCAGCTGCTGCAGCTACAACCAGTCAGTCCTGGGGGTTCTAACTATCAAGGTCACCTGGCCTAGGACAACAGCACCTCCTATAGTAAGTATTATAGAACCACGAGCTTGACGCTCTGCATCAGCTTCTGCCTGTCAGTGGAAGAGCCAGCAGTGCCCTCCTGCCCACCCTCCCACCGTGGGCCTAGGGTACGTGGCCAGCAGGGATGCCTGTCTTCTCTCCATCAATGGCCTCCTGCCTCTAGGACCCCAGGTTAGGGGTCTTGTCTTCTAAAAATACTGCCCCTATTCAGACATGATCAATTTATTTACCACATTTTATTAATCAAAGACTTGTGTAGCTGTTATGCAGGTCTTCTGACTCACAGTAATAAGGAGTTTTTTTTTTTACCCCAAGTCTTCTAGAAATCTAACCAAAGCCAAGGAATGGGGTTCCTTCATTGATCTGTGGGTGTCCTTATTGCTAGACCTTTTCAGAGTTGGAGGGCCCTGGGAATTCTAGGCCCAGGTCTCATCTCCTATCCTGTGTCCCTCTGGCTTCTGCCCCAACCTGGCCTCTGTGTCATCTTTAGCAAGTCCCTGAACCTTTCCGATGGAAGGACTCATGTGGCCTCCTTCTCTCCCCTGACAAATGAGACACATGAACTAACTCACTAGCTTGTGGGGTTCAAAACATCTTCTTTAGCCATTAATGCCCTCTTTAAAGGGTTTCCTATGAAAAATCGAATATGTAATAACACTAAATTACAGGCTGACTGGTAAAAAGGGAAAGAGAAACCTCAGACCTCCCCAACCCTCCGCTCAGGGTCTATCTTCCCCCAGGGGGCTTCACGGAAGCTCTTGCATCCCACTGTCGTGGGTAAGTTATTTTCAGTGGGGACATCTTTTTTCCTGGGTGTGGAGGTTCATGTGCAAATCCTGAGCCAGCAGGGTTAAGTAGCAAAGTAGCATGCATACTTTAAAAAAGCTTATTCCAAATGACCATTGTTTTTGTTTGTTTTCAGTTGTAACATTTAATTTTTTATATATTTCCAAATTTCAAGTAATATGAAAGGAGGGTAGAGAGTTTTAACATTTGTGAAAAGCGGATACTGATTTATGAAAGGTTGTGACCCATTGATCTAGATCAGTGCTTTTCAGCTGTGGGTTACAGCCCACTAACAGGTCATGGAATCAGTGTTCTAGATCAGGACCAGCTTTCCTCCTTAGCAGAGTATTGTAGCATAAAATAGAATACACCCCAGTTAGTCACACAGAGCAAATCGTGGTTTCCCTCATGTGTGTGTGTGTGTGTGTGCTAGATAGGCCTGATGCGAAATGTGGCTCTTACTGTGGGTCGTGATCAAAAGGAGCCAAGAGCCGGTCTGAATGGATGGTCCCTGCTGTTCTTTCGGGCTCTGACTATACCTCACATCTGCATTTGGGCACCTTCTGACCCGCTGGGCTGAGCAGTGTGCTGGTGAGCAATGCACGGAGATGAGGGCTCAGGAAGGCAAGATTGCTGAGGGAGGGGTGAGCCCCTCCCCTCAAGGAAGTCCAGCGCCCCACAAATGTTCGACAATAGCATTCCCTCTACTGACACCTGGCAAGAGGCATGGAGGTTAGCAGGGGGCCAACTTTGTCCAAATCCATGGTCCAGCGAGCTAATCATGGTATGTCTTATACAAGGCAAGTGGTGTGGGGGTGTGAGGTGGGGTAGAGGTCTGGCCTTGATTACCCCAAACACCAGAGAGGCTTTTCACTTCCAGGTCTCTCTGGTTCCTGGAGGCGCTCTCAGGACCCTGCCTGAACTGTGCCTCCCAGCGTCATGCTCCAGGTTGCCTCAGCTTCTGCGATTGCCAAGGAGCCATGAGCCTCAGGAGCAGAGGACAGTCGGGAGGATTAGTGCCCAAGCCATGAGGGATCAGTGGTGTCTCCCTGCAGAGTGATGGCCCCATGGGGTGGGAATCCTATTTCCTTGCCCTGGGCTGCACAGCATGACAGATCAGCTTGGCAGGGAAAGTCTCCACTCCCTGCCCGACTCTGCAGCCCAGGGAGGATCAGTATGGATGCTGAGGCCCTCAAACGGTGGCATCGGGCTCCCCTACACCCAGGTGGCTTCCCTGACTCCCCTTCCTCCCCTGCCCTTGGCTGGAGGGGGTAAGGAGCAGGGAGCAGAGGAAGACCTTCCTCGGGCATCCCAAGGCAGCTCACTCCAGGGTACCAGTGGGCTCTGGGTCCTCTTCTTCCTCTTAGGGAGGGTAGGGGAGCCTTGTTTTTCTGTGTACCAGACACTGGTGTGGAAGACAGGAAAGTGATGATGAGTAGCCACCTCAACTACACTTGACTATTTTTGCTCATAATTTTGTCCCAACAATCAGCACAGTTCCTGACCCATAATAATAGTAATAATCACCAGGGATAATGTGGCACATAGAATGTGAGAGGCTTTGTTAACTCATTCAATTCCCAGTAACTGCACAGGGAAGCAGTATTGTAATCATAATTGACCCCAGTTTTTCCCCAATTTTCCATGTTAGGAAACTGAGGCACAGAGAGGTTAAGTGACTTGCACCAGGTCTGCCAGGCTAGTCTTCCCTCTGCTCAACTGTATCTTGATGCATATTCTTTGAATAAAGTGAGTTAACTTTCATTCATAATTTCACACATGTGGAGTTTAATGTTCACCTCTCTGTGGGTACCCAGGAAAGGTGGGGCAAGCCGGTGTATCTTTTTCAGTGTGCTGAGGGCCTACCAGGGAGCTTCTATCTGAGCCACCGCCCACAGGTAAGGGCATTAGAACTGGGTGCATCTTCCTGAAGAGAAGAAGGACGTGCTCAGGATCCTACGACAGGCTGTGCATCCGGGTGTCCTCTCTGGTCACCATGGCCTAGAGGTGGGACCTCAGGGCCACAGGGTCTCTGAGCAGAGAGTTCTTATCCTCAGATCTGAGCCCGGCAAGCTCAGGTCCCCCAGAAAGGCCATCTTGCCCCTCATGATTCTTTCCGGGCATAGGAACAGGCTTCATCATGCACTTTGAAAATGCATTTTGGAGAGCAAACACTCATGAATCTGGAGGTCCGCGAAGGGAGTTCAGATCCTGTGGATAATCCTGAGACCCCATAAAGTGACATTGCCTGACCTTACGTATAAGACGTAAGTGTGGATGCTTTCCAAAGCCCATGGCTGACAGACCCAGATAAGCAAGGGGCCACTTACTCACTGTGTCCAGGACACGGAGAGTTTCTTTGTCTGAAACGTTGCTGGTTTTGTCTGGCTGAGCAGTGGGCCCACCTCCTTCCTTCTGCCTCAGGTGCTGGTGCAGTGCAGCTGGGTCGATCAAGTAGGAATTTACCAGACGGAAAGGACTAATTTTTTCCCCTTTTCAAAATTATAGGCATGACGGTTTTTCTTTTCTTCTCTTTTTTTTTTCTTTTTTGCACACATTCTGCTGGACACATCTGCATTCATAATACAGAGTGTTGAGACATCATAAAGGTTTTCACATCTTTCATGTGATAAATATTTTTAGCATCATGCTCAAGAAATGGATTTTGTTTGAAAATGGCCTATTTCTTTTGATGGCTTCTTTGACGTGGATTCAAAGCTTTTTCTGGTCCTGCAGGGGTCTGAGGTTGGAAGGGTCTCTTTGTTAACTTTTTTCAAAGGACAAATCTACTTCTTTTCACCAAAATAGAGCCATGGCTGCCAGGGCTGGGAGATAGGATGACCGAGGACAGTAATGAAAAGACGTCCCGTGAGCCAACAGCTGCTGGGAGTGATGGCAGGCTTAGCCCTGGGGCCCCTGCAGCTGGGGCCCCCAGGCCCCTATGACCAGATCCACCAGGGCCCTCGCTCCTGTGTATCCCTCTTCGTTTTAAATTACACTTGAGGGATGCCAAAGTCATTCTCACCGGGGGCCACATCAGCCTCAAGGTTGCCTTCGAAGGGCCGAATGTAGTTTTAGGGCTGTGTAAATGTAACTGCTCCTTAAGTGTTAAGCGAGAGCTGGGCACTGCAGCTGGATAAAACAAGGTGGAGGGCAGGATTTGGCCCTCAGGCCTTGTGTGTGCCACCTGTGGTAAAGATTCAGATGTGGCTTTTTAGCCAGAGCGGAGCCCCATAGTACTTCCACACGCAGGTTTGTCTTTATAGGTGTTCCTCTCTCGTCTTTGAAATGTCATCTTTTGAATGGTCTTCTACATGCAGTGAGCAGCCACATGGGACTAGAGGAATCTGTTTTCAGGACAAGCTTTTGTGGCTGCCCTGGCCCTCTGTGACGGGGGGTGTGTGTGTGTACCCATGTGTGAGGACACAGATGGAGGTAACTGAGAGACACAGGAACTCGGCTGTCCTCTGGGAGCCTGGGTTAACAGTTGTGGGATCCTGTGATTAATATCCTTTCCCTGCACACCTGCAGAGCATCTCGCACCTTCCTGTCAGCCTGACACATAGGTTGCAGGTGTTTCTGTAGATCAGACCCAGGTACCAGCACTGGTGAGGGTCACTGAGGGAGGATTTGCCGGTTTGCCCAGGGCTCAGCCTGTGGGGTTTGTCTTCCTCAGAGGTGCTGGAAATACTAGGTGGTCGAACAGATGCTTTTTCTTAGATCTGCTGTGTAGGAACCTCCTGGGTGGTGGAGGGAGCCCTGAGCAGGGATTGACGGCATTCAGGGGCTTTGTCTCCTCTCCTAGTCCAAGAGTCAGCTGTTACCTAGCTGTGTTACATCTGCAAGTCACTTAACCTCTCTGGACCTGCATCCGTTTGTTTATGCAACAAAGAGTTGAACAGGTGTTACGAGGATTCCACTGAGCATTCTGTTTTCAAGTGAAGCCACCAGTCCCCGTGTGAGTCAGAATCTGTAATCTGAACCACTTTAGAATAATGGCATTTTAGGAAGGGAAACATTCTCTCATTCCTCTCCTTTCCTTTACCCATAAGAAAACATAGGCCCGAAGAGAGGGAGGGACTTGACCAAAGCCCGGGGAGTGAAGGAGTTGCAGAGCAGGGCTAGACGAGCCTGTGGTTCCCAGTCACCGTTTCGACTCGGTTCTCAGAGAGGGGCCCAAGCAGCAGCCTCAGCACTCCTTGGGAACTGGTTGGAAATGCACATTTCCAGGCCACACTCCAGACTTGTGAAATCAGAACTCAGGGGCGGAGTCCAGCGATGGTCTGTGGATTTACAACCCCACTGGTTCCATCTGACGCTAGCCAACGTCTGGGAACTACTGAAATACAGCACTTGATTGATCCTTTAAGACTGGAAGAAAGACATCGGAAACCAGCACGCTTTCCTCAGACACTGGAGAGACAAGGGTAGAGCAGTATGACACAGGAAAGGTATGCACGCTCTTCCCAGCTAACGTCAGGCTGCAGATCTCCTGAAGCAAGGGCTCTTGTGCAGCCCGTCCCAGCGCCTAGGAGGCGCAGGCTTCTGCAGGCTGGCATCTGAAGCTGGCCTGGCCATGGGCTGTCCCACAGCAAAGGGCTTCCTTTCTTTCCCCCAGCTGAGCCCAGCTGTTCCCATCTGAGCCTCTGTGCCAGGAGAAGTGTGCCATTTTAACATCAACAGTGTTGGCCAGCTAGTTCATTCCAAGAAACTGATGTGTAGAAATACTGTGTTTTATGTGTGAACAGTGAGGTGTATATTTAGAAGTCCAGGTGCTCAGCTCCACGCTGTCACCTCTCAGGGAAGAAAAATGATGGTATGTGCTTCAGACTTCATTGTATCTCCTAGGCAGAATTGGAGGTTTAAAGGGCTATTTTAAAGTAGCACATAATGGCGCCTATAAATCCTGATTCCTAGGATATGGACATTTGTCACTCCCTAAAATGAGTTTTTCACATGTTCTTTATATTGGTTGGCTCGGAGCATAAAAACTTGGACTTTTAATAGTGGTTTTCATTCTGCGTAATTCCCAACCCGAGTCCATTTCCATGACTGTGTGTGCACGCTGAGCTCTGGCTGCCCCTACCTGCCCATTAGTCTCAGCCCTGAGCCACACCCACGCCCAGAGCCCACGCCGGGCAGGCAGGGGAGGGCAGGGCAGGCCCCGCCCAGCACCAGAGGGGAGGGTCGGATTTGGCTGTGAGAGGCTGTCATACAGTGCATGGAGTTGACTCCCAGGGTCAGAAGAACGCCTGTTCCTTGCCTGCCGTGTCAGCCCAGATGGAAATGGCTGTGCTTCGCCCTAGATCCCCGACTTACTCTCTGTTCCTTGCTAGGACTTGCTGCCATCCTTCCCCCGTCCTGGCCGGGGCTGGCTTCCCTAACCCTTGCCAGCTCCAACCAGGGTGTGGGGCCCGATTCTTCTGTCCTTGGCCTTGCCCAGGGTTTTATTCTCAGTGACTTGAACGTCTGGAATCATAACTGCTTTTTGTTCTTCCCAGCTGGGGCTGAGGTCAGCCTCCCCTGTTCCAAGCTAGGTGGGCTGAGGTTGTGTCGTATGAGGCCAATACCAGGGGCTCAGAGTGGGTCCTCAGAGGAACAAGACGAAGAGGTGTATCAAAGCCAGCATCCTGGAGGCAGAGGCCCTGGCCAGCAGGCAGATCCTAGCTAACACTCTCAGGCCTGACTGGGTGTCAAGCACTGCTCTGGGAGCTTGACGCAGATTCACCCCTTTGTTCCTCACTGCGGCCACCTGAGGCAGGGACTGTCCTCATCAACAGAGCAGCCGCTGCGACCCGCAGTTGTGCTGCCACTACGGCGCCAGGGGTTGGGAAACGACGTCCAAAAGCCGGATCTGACCTGCTGCCTGCTGTCGAGAGTGTTTTAGAAATGAAGCCACACCCACTCACTCAGGGACAGTGGTCTCCCCTCATCCCTGGTTTCACTTCCCATATTTTTAGTTACCCATGGTCAACCGAGGTCTGAAAATATTAAATGGAAAAGTTCAGAAATGAACAATTCATAAGTTTTCAATTGCACACCATTTTGAGTAGTGATGAAATCTTATTTCCTGCGGCTCTCTCCCACCCAGGATGTGATTCTGTCCCTTTGTCCAGTGTTATCCACGCCGTAGGCACCAGCCGCCTGGGTTTTAGATCCATTGTCATGGTATCGCAGTGCTTGTGTTCAGGTCATCCTTATTTTACTTAATAGTGGCCCCAGAGCCATTCACACAACTTTTATTACAGCGTGGTGTGACATGTGTTCTATTTTATTATTAGTTATGGCTGCTAATCTCTTACTGTGCCTAATAAATTAAACCAGCATAAGAGTGTGTGTATGCGTGTACATACAACATAGTATATATAGGGTGTGCTACTATCTGGGGTTTCAGGAATCCACTGGGGGTCTTGCAACAGCCCCCAGAGATAAGAAGGGACTACTGTATTGTCTATGGCTACTTTCTCAATACAAAGGCAGAGCTGAGTAGTTGTCACAGAGATCATGTGACCAGCAAAACACAAACTATGCACAACTGGTCCTTTACAGGAAAAGGTGCACCAGCCCCTATTCTAAATCATACTGCCATTCATGACTTTTGTGAATTTGGAAGTAGATTGTTCTGTGCATGTGCCGATGTACATTTTTCTGGGGAGTGGACACAGTTTTCATCAGACTCATCAGAGTCCGGTGGAACCCTCATCAGATGGGAACCCTTCCCAAGCATTAGAACCACAGCTTTAGAGGGGTTTGAAAGCAGAGTTTGGGGTAGCCAAATGCTGGCCCCATTCCAAAGCACAGCAGCAGAAGGCAGGGACAGAGGTCAGGAGTCAGCTGGAAAGTGAGACGACTGTTCAATCAGAGCTAGTGGGGAAGAAACAGAGGCAGGAGTGTGACGGCCACGGTATCTGCCTAGCACCGTCTGAGGCTCTCCTTTGTTGTTTATTAGCTTGGCATATGAGGGTCGCAGGGCCAACGTGGCCTCAAGATCAAGTATGAGCGCTCTCAGCAGCTCATGGCCGGCTGATGGCTTCATGTGCACCTGCTTGTTTGGAGAACCTGGCTGGCAGCCCTGCCCTGCTTGTACTGGGCGTAACTGCCTGTTCAGTCTCAATGCAGCATCAGTGAGAGCCGTGCAGGAGCGCGGTTGGCTCTCAACAAACCAGAACTCTCTCGTTCCTTTGCCTCGCCACAACCCTGAGGGCCAAGTATCAGAATCTCTTTTTTATGGATGGCAAAACCCACATGATGGCAGTTTTCCTGGGGCGGGCAGAATAACAGCCCCCTGAAGATGTGCACATCTTTATCTCTGGAAACTATGACTATGTTATCTTACATGACAATGGGGAATGAAGGTTATTAATCAGCTAACAATAAGGAGATTATAATAAGGAGATTGCCCTGGATTATCCAGGTTGGCCCAGTGTTATCACAGGATCTTTAAAAGTGGAAGACGGTAGCAGAGGAGGAGGTCAGAGTGGTGCCACGTGGAAAGGACTCGGCTCACTGTTTTGACATTGATTATGGAATGCAGACACCCTCTAATAGCTGGAAAAGAGGATTCAAGTGTTCTAGAATCCAAGGAAATGGATCGTCCTCTAGAACATCCAGAAAAGAACACAGCCCTACCAGCACCTTGATTAATCATGGAGACCCTGTCAGACCCCTGAACTCCAAAACTACAAGAGAATAGATTTGTATTGTCTTAAACCACTAAATGTGTGGTTATTTATCAGAGCAGGAACAGGAAACTAATCCACTTATCTCGAGTGTGATAGTTTGCTGAGGGCTTTGCTGGAATCTACCCGCTCATGTACTCTTTGCAGTGAGCTGGAGGTAAATATTCTTGTCTCAAATGAACAGACTAAACAGATGACTGGGCTGAGATTCAGAGAGGTTCATGAGCTCACTGAAGGTCACACAGAGCTGGTGAAGGACAGAGCTGATGCCAGAGCAGAGCCCCTGCAGCAGCCTGCCTTTGCAGTGCAGGCCCTGGCCCTGCCTTGTAACAGGGCATTCGGAGAAGCCTCTCTTCTTCCCCAAAATGCTCCCCAGGTGCCAGAGGAAGCTATTGCCACGATGAATAAAGTCAGTGTTCAGGGGGTTTTAATGGTGTGGGACGGGAGACTGTCAGGACTTCTTCCTTCCAATTAGCTCCAGGCCCTTTCCCATCAGATTCCACTTCTGTCTCTTAACAATTCTGAGGATCCCTGGAAGAGAAAGGGTAGTTGTGGGGGCTGCTGGCAGAAGACCTTCAGCTCATGTTCTAATGCACCTCCAGAAGTAGGGAATGGGGAGACCCCCAACATAACAGAGTATGTGTTTCCTTATTATTAAGGCTTTTAGCACATCAAATGGGGGGTGAAGGGTAAAAATATGAACCTTTTCCCTTGGGAGCCCAAGTACAAGTGGAGTCATAATGCCTTGCTTTGCTGGGTATTAGAAAAGCACCACAATGATGTGCAAAAGTCCTCCTTTTTCTCCCAAATAAAACCCAAACACTGGCTCCATGCTACAAAAGAGAAATGGAGGCCCACGGAGTAGGGCTTTTGCCAGTGTTGGAGGGGAGGGATGGCTGAGGTCTGCTTCCCAATCCAGCCTGCTGTTAGTGCCTCGCTTTGGCTGGCACCACGCACAGTGGCCGGGCTTTGCCCCCTGGGTGGGGTGTTGCAAAGGAGGAAGGGGAGACACATAGCAGAAGCAGGGGGCAGGCTGGAGGTAGCCAGGGCCAGCCTGCAGTTCGGGTATGAAATCCCTCCCTGCGTGTGTGCGTGCATCCTGCCTCGCCAGCCAGGCTCCAATGAATGAGCTCTGATGCTCTACAAATGCAGCCTGAGCTTCTGCATCAAGGGAGGCACAAGTATCAGCCTGTTTAGTGGCGATAATGGTGACTTCACGTTAGCAGGTAGCCAGCAGGCAGCAGTTTACTGGAAGTGACAAGAGAAATGTACATTTCTGAGCATTCAATTAGCCCCTTCCTTTTTAACCCAAAATAAGACATGCAACAAGGCACCTCAAGAGTGGAAGAAAGTTTTGTAAAAATCATTGAATTGTACATTTGAAAAAGGTAAATTTTGTGGTATGTAAATTATACCCAGATAAAACTTTAAAAAAATAAATAAAACGAGTGCAAGAAAAGGAAACATCCTTTATGGAGTTTTATCAGGGACATTCAGCAGTGCTCACTCCATCGTTTAACGCCTAGCCTTCATCTTCCCAGAGCTGACATCACTGCCACTCCTCATCGCAGCCTGACCCGTTTCCCGAATGAAGAACACGGAGGCCTGAAAGGGCCGTGGGACGTGTCCACAGAGAGTACATAGCACACCCAGGAGTGAGGAGAGAAGGGGTCCCCACAATCCTGGTGTTCAGGACACAAGACCGCCTGTGCCTGTTCCTCGGATGAACTTGAGATACACGGCCCCAGTGTCTGTGGACGCAGACCTGCCTTTCCCTCTTCCTCCCTGCCTCCCCATCCCTGGGTTCTGGATCTTGTCAAACACCCAGAGCTTCAGCTGTGAGTGTGGCCTGAGGGCAGAAACAGAAATAGCAGGGGCTGTAAGACTGGCTGCAGGGCAAAAGCTAGGCCCCCTTCTAACCACCCCTGAAGCCTTCTTAGCTGTCTCCCGTCCCTGAAAGAGGGACACACAGCAAACAGAGTAAACCCACAAGAAACTGGAAGGCTCCACCTCTTTCCTGGGAAAGTATTCCTGAAGGTACCCAAACTGAGGGACTAGAAGCAGAGCTGCCACTTCCAATCAGTATACGGTCCAGCTTGGGCAGCGGGCTGGAGGGGCTCAGGGACCTGAGCCGTGTCCCAGTTGGCTATGTCTGTGCCCTTGGCTCCCCTGCCCAGCCCCGAAGTGGCACGCCCAAACCACTTTGACCTCCAGCAGCAACTGTGCAATGTCACTCCTTCCGCTGCATTTTAGGATTCATCCCAACATCCAAGGGGCAGATGTGGATGCTGGCTTCTTGGTGAGGGAGGCTCTGGGCTTTTGACTCTCCTGTAGCTCCTCCAAAGCCACCAGCACCTCAAAGTTGCCACTAAAGTGCATGGCAGGCGCTGGCAAATGGGTCAGCTTCAAAAGATGGGGTTCTCCAGAAGCGTGGTCCTGGAGAGGACAGGCAGTCGGAAGTGGACCGGGCTAGGCAGCATTACAATGTCTGTTTTACTCCAAAACCTGTTTCCCTTCTGCTCCATTGTGCAGCCTCAGCAACACCAAGCCCCTGGAGCGAAAGCAGCTGGGGGAGCCCCGATTGCGCTGCTCGCTGAAGCAGCCAGCCTGCTGCAGGTATCCTTTCTGCTTCCTACGGCAGTGGCTTCGGGAGCCTGAAAAGCTTCGGCAGGGTCTCCAGATGTGCTTCTCATGCCTGGCTGGTGAGCCCGTGGACAATGCTCAGAGCTACAGCTTTGGCTGCATTCATTGCTCAAAGTGTCGCACGCTGCCTTCCTGCCCCCTTCCCTCCTGTCTCCATGAATTAGCGTGGAGGCCGTCAGGGCCTGTATCTGTGACTCTCAGCTCTCATGAGTGTGCTGCATGTAAGGCATGGTGGACACCTCTCTGAAACCATCTTGTGGCATTTCCCAGTGCCCCATGTGAGCACTGGCAGAACTTTCTGAAAACAGGTCATGCACAATGAGGGGTGGAGGTCTAAAAAGTTCGTTTTAGAGAGGAAGAGTGAGAGAGACAGAGAAACGTAAATTTGTTTTTTCGCTTACTTATGTATTTATTGGTTGATTCTTGTTATATGCCCTGACCGGGGATCAAACCCACAGCCTTGGCATGTTGGGACAACACTCTAGCCAACTGAGCTACCCGGCCAGGACCAGCAAGTGACTTTTTTAGTAAAAGATTTTAGGAGGGAGGAAGAGAGGGAGAGAAACAGTGATGTGAGAAACATTGATTGGTTGCCTCTTGAATGCACATGGACCAGGGACCAAACCCACAACCTAGGCTCGTGCCCTGACTGGGAATTGAACCAGTGACCCTTTGATTTGTGGGACAATGCCCAGCCCACTGAGCCACACTGGTCAGGGCAGCGAGTGACTTTTGAGTAAAGAAGTTGGGGGAGTTAGCCACGAGGGGGTAGAGGGAAGTGGGGAGCACCAAAGGTGCTCAGGTGAGATCTGCCAAGGGGGCTGTGGTAGGAGGTGAGCTCTGGGGGCTGTGGGGTCCCCATCACCCAGGGCCTTGTGGGCATTAGTAGAGACTGTCTTTTATGCCAGAGGAGACAGATGGCAATCAGAGGGTCCTTCACAGAGAGGGCATAGCATGGTAGTGTCTCCCTCAATCTGTGGGTCTCCTCAGCCCTACTGGGGGCTCCCCTCCTGCCCATACCATTTGGCTCACGGTGAGTCAGGGGAGGTGGAGGGATGCCTCCCGCCTCTGTGTTACATAGGTGCCATCTGGTGAAATGACCATTCAGTTTTCCCTCTCAGTCTGTTCCTCCCTACGACCCAGCCCAGTACCTGGCTGATTCAGAATGGGCTGGGATGACGGCTTCCTTCTATATTGAGAAACCCTCCAAACTCTCTGGCTCAGCTACTGGCTGAGTTCATTGTGCCCTGATCAATGTCCACCCTGAATGAGCTCTCCCTTAGGCAACCCTCAGCCCCTGGATATATGCTTCTGTGGAGTCACTCCTCATTCGGTCAGGCATGCCCATATAGGTCTGAACCCTAGAAGCGGGCCACAGCCAGAGTCTGCTCTGGGGAGAAGAGCACCATCCATGGGTCTGGCCCATCACCACATGCGTCCAGACACCCCTAGGCCCCTGCAGAGGACCCAGCCTAGGCACTTCCCTGTGACGTCTTTACCACCTCAACATGTTAAAGGTAGTCCTCCTTTGCTGATGACCAAGTAGGTCTGATTTCTTACTGGAGAGAGAAGGGAATCAGCCTAGGATGGATTCAAGGTAGGCCTCTTATCTTTGGATGCAGAGACCCTTCATCTGGGGACTGGACGGCAGCAGCATCTTCCAGAGTGAGGACCTCAGGGCAGGGCCATCTCCCCATCTGCACTCAGGAGGTGCTGGCGGAAAAGCACCCAGGTGGAGCTGTGGGGCTCCATGGGTCCTTAGCAGCTAACATTTACTGAGTTAACGACATGTGCCAGGCACTGTGCTAGGCTCCTCCCCATGAACCATCTCTTGAATACACACACATGTTCCATGAAGAACAGACCACTGTTATTACAGATGGGGAAATGGAGGTGTAGGGTGAGCTAGACTAAACTGGGAAATGGTAGGGCTGGAGTATAAACTCCAGGATTCTGCCTCTATAGCTGCTGTTCTTACCCAGTCCTTTGGGAAGGACAGAAAAACAGATGGAGTTAGCAGAGGCAAGTCCTCTGTATGTAAGAAATGTCAAACGTAAGGTGTAGAGCAGGGGACAGCACACTTAGAGGGCCAGATGCTCTCTGTTGTGCCTGCTCAGCTCTGCCCTTCCAGCTCCGAGACTGCGTTCCAGTACATCCTTATTTACATCATAGGTGAGGGGCCAGATGTTGGCTGTGGACCATAGTTTGCCCCTCACATTGTAGAGGGAAAGAATGTGGGATCTGGAGAAAGCCAGGCCTTTCTTTGATGCCCCCAACACCTGGGTGACCTTGGATTAGTCATTTAACCTTGTCTAACAGCTGACCACTATGGGGTACATATTAACTAATTTATTTTAAAATGATGTATGGAGTCTCTTGGAAGAGCCGTATACTGTGCTGGGAGCCAGGATACCTCAGGGAACAAGACAGACGTCATCCCACTCTCACGGAGTCCCCACGCGCGAGCATGACAGGGGTAACCTGAGGCATGGACAGCAGCCAGCACGGTGCTCGGCTCTGGGCAGGAGCCCAACAGAGAGCACCCCCTTCCCGCTGTGACACCCTTAACGCATCGTTCCAGACACAGTGCTTTCAAGTTCGCTGTCACCTGTACCCATACTGAGTGAAAAGGTAGAAGCATGTGGTAGAACTCAGGACTTTAATATGTTCATAATGCAATATTAGGCAACACAGGCTGAATTAAGAGTTACAATTTCTCATTAATGATCCCATTTTATTTGGTCATACCCATTTAGGTATGTGAGAGCAGTAAAGCTGCTCTTCTCTTCAATACTGTGTGATTCCGTTGGTTCACTGGTTCGGGTTTCTACTACCCCCATTCCAAATGAATGAGTTATGCCTCTTTTTCAAGATAAAAAGGATCTCCAGGATCATGCGAGCCCTGTACTTCCTTTCAAATACGTCTAGTCGGGGAGCACAGGGGCGCCCTGAGTTCTGGGATGGAGCTTTGAGCAGCCACCACACTACTAACAACGTTTGTTTTATGATAGAAATGCACTCATGGTCTGCATTTTTCTTCTTCATATATCCTAATCTATTTAATGTGTCTGAGTTTCCCTCTGTCTTTAAGGCTAGTTGGTAACCAAGATGGTATGCCCAACCTTGAAGACACTAAAACCCTAGACCCCGTCTATCTCTAGCCTGTACCTTGAAGTTACCTGGCATAGGTGTGTCATGCACCTACTGGCTCTATGTGGACACCTGAGGGGACATTGGCAAGTGCCCCAGACCTCTCTCCTGTTCCTAACTTGCTTCTTTCTGGTCTCCTGGCTCTATCTTACCTGTATCACACCTATAAGCACAGAAGGCATCGTCCAGTGGACTTGGCGTCTCTCTGGTTTCTCTGATTTCTGACTTGGAATGGTTTACTCTGACTACCTGTCCTTGGGAACAAATTTCAAAGTCCTGACCCAACAGCCTGAGTCTTGACAAGACCTGCCTGTTACCACCATAAAGGAGGGATTCAAATGACCTGCCCGGTTTCCCTTACTATAGCAACCTGATTGTCGTGTTGTATGCGCTTACTTTGAGACATAGGTTGGTCTAAGTGCTTTATATACATTATTTTACGTAGTCCTCACAGATCTCAGGGTAGATGAGTGAGTGTTTTTATTCTCACATTATAGGTGGGGAAATTGCGGGGTAAAGAAGTTGAGTGTTTGCATGTGGTCATGTAGCCAGTGGCTGGTGGAGCAGGGGGATTTGTTTGACACCATGGCCGTGTTTATCCAAAGACTCTGCTCTTATTTTCTTGGAGAGTTCCCGGGAAGCCATGAGCTCTTCTTGACCTGTGGTGGGGGCTGCCCCCACAAAGTCTACCCGGGATCCAATGAGCACTGCCCCGAGTGTGGGGGCTCGGGGGCTAGGTGGCCATCCCCTGTGCCACCGATTCCCTTTTCTGGTGGGCAGAGTCTGGAAGCAGCAGGAGGCAGTCTGATCGGGGGTCCTGGGAGCCAGGCGAATGTCATGTGGTGGGGCCAGGCGACTCACAGCAGGGCCAGACAGTGGAAGAGGACATGGGCTGGCAAGAACTGGGTGAGGAGCAGACCCCCAGCTAAGGGACCTGGGTGCGGGCCAGGCTCAGGACTGGCAGGGAGTCGGAGTACAATTTGAGAAAAGAAAAACAGATACTCCCTTGTAGGGTTGGGGCCAGCATTCTGGCAGGAAAGCAGACTGGGAAAGGACGGGTTTCTGACTGGAAGCCACGGGGCATCAGGTCACATCTCTCAGCTTCTCAGAAGACCCCAGTGGGTATATTTCTGTATCCCTCGGGCCTAGTGCTTATTGGGTGGAGGAATGGATGGGTAGATGGATAAATGAGTTTGAGGAAGCATAAAGATTCCAGTCTTCTTTCCCCCTGCCCCCAAAGATGGAGCAAAGATTGTTTTACCCCAAGCAATGGTGAGGAAGAGAAAGGGGTTGTCATGGCCTATGTGGGGGTGCACTCTGACCCACTGTCTCCTTATCCCTTCTTTCTCCAGAGGCTCCCGCCAAGCCTGAGGAGGCCGAGGCTGAGCCCTTCACAGACTCCTCTCTGTTTGCACACTGGGGCCAGGAGCTCAGCCCTGAAGGCCGGCGCATGGCCCTGAAGCAGTTCCAGTACTACGGCTACAACGCCTATCTCAGTGACCGCCTGCCCCTCGACCGGCCCCTGCCTGACCTCAGACCCAGTGGGTGAGCAGAGCCAGTGGCTGGGCTCTTGTTGACCTGCCTGGGGGTGGGGAGGGGGAGATGGGGGTCACCACAGTGCCGGGGACAGAGCCAGGACTGGGCTGGATTCCTGGGTCCCTTTCCTGCTTTAGCCGGGATCTGTCTCCTTGGCCAGCGTTGGGCAAGTCACTCTCCCCCTTCACTTTCTTCAGCCTCAGTTTCTCTATCTGCTAAGCAAGCAGAAGGCTTTCTTCCATTCGGGATTTTGAGAATTAATAACCTAATTTACTCCTTAAGGGCACTAGGATCATCTAGCATTTCTGTTAATAAGTCATTTTAGCCCAAGTAGTTGCATTTGTATGAACAATTATATTTTTTTTCTGTAAATTAGTTTTTTAAAGTGCATCTGTCTTCCGGAGCTAACAAGTCATTACACCCGACAGAGAAGTCTGTCTTGACTTCTCTCTTTGTCACAGAAGACGGTCCTTTAAGGTTCAGTTAGATTTTTTATTCCTCCTAATTATTAAAAATGTGGGCATGTACCACAGCTGAGAAAATCTCATTAACTTTTGTGAGCTCCCCCCACACACACACCTTCTTTTCCCTTCTTCTCCTTATTTTAAAAATTGTCTTAAAGCTGCAAACCACAGTAAGCTTATACCTGGAGTGTTCAGGAAAGATCGTGCTGCTGGGTTTGGAGGCGGTGTTCTTTGGGAGAAGAGTTCAGTTCTACAGACACTAATTGAGCACCTGCTGTGTGTGGTATGATTAAGTATGGTTTTTTCCTGGCCCAGGGAGAATCTGGCTGGGCTCTAGAGATGAAAGAGAAAGCAGCTGAGGACCTACAAGGGACGAGAAGAGTACGTGTCCACTTAAAGCGTATTTACTGAGCACTGACTGTGTGCCAGCGGTCTAGGCACGGGGACAGAGCAGTGAACAAAGCAGACGGGAGCCCTGGCCCTAGTTGTGGGGAGACAGATAATGAACGAAACAAAGAAGTCTACTCTGCTGCCTGCGAGGTGGCAGCCAATGCTATGGAGAAACATAAAGTGGGAAAGAGAAACAGAGACTGCCTGGAATAGGAGAAGGGCTTGGATTTTTAATAAGGGGTCAGAGAAGGCCTCACTAAGAAGGCCACATTTGAACAAAGACCTAGAGATGAGGAAGCAAGTTAAGTGAGTGCCTGGGGGTAAAGCTTTCTAGGCAGAGAGACCAGCAAGTGCAAGGGTCCTGAGGTAGAAATGTGTTTGGCTTGTTTGAAGAAGAGGAAGGAAGCTCATGTGGCTGGAACAGAGCAAGCAAGAGGGCAGTAGGCGGAGATGAGGTTAGAGGGCCAATAGGAAACAGCTCAAGTAAGGCCACGGTTCTCAATCTTGGCTGTGCATTGGATTCATCCAGAGCTTTAAAATAATCCTGATGCTGGGCTACACCCAGAACAATTAGATCAGCGTTTCCAGAGGTGACACTCGGTGTCCAAGTTGTTTATAGTTCTCAGGTGATTCCAATGTGCAGCTGAAGTTGAGAACTGCAGGGAAGGCTGGTAGGCAGCTGCAAGGTGTGCAGCTTTTACTGAGCTCTAAGGTGGGGGTCCATGGGGAGAGCCTGAGCAGATTAGTGTGCTTTGGTTGTCACTTTCAAAGGCCCCTCTGTCTGTGGCATTGAGAGCAGACTGAAGAGGCCAGGGAGGAGGCAGGGAGGCCAGTTAGGAGGTTCCTGCAGAAATCTAGGTGAGAGGTGGTGGTGGCTTGGACTGTGACAGCTGAGGCACAGCTGAGATAGGGTTGGATTCTGGGAATATCCCGAAGGTGACTTCCACTAGGTGCCACAGGGTCTCAGCTGCCTGGGAGTGCTGCAGAGAGACCACCCCTGGGGCTGGGAGAGAAGCAGGTCTGATGTGGGCAAAACCGAGAGACTCTGGGGAAAGGGTCCTCAAGAGGAGTTGGACTCCTACAGGGGTCTTGGCCATGACTTTGCAGCCAGCTCTGACGCAAACCACAGACCCAGCTCAACACATGTTTCTTCTAAGCTAAAGGGGAAATAAGAAGGAAGCCAAGGAAAGGGTGGATCTCACAGACTACAGCATGGCTGTAACAATGACGGGTAATTACATGGGGTTGGCCTGTAGAGAAAGCCCTTCCCCTTTGGACCACACCAACCTGCAGTGAAGGAACTGGTGTGCTCTTCCCATTCAGAGTCATGGACACGGAGGAGCAGAAAGAGTGAGAGTAATGTCTGAGGTCACAGCTTCCCCTTCACCGAGAGAGGTGCCCTGTGGGCCATTTCTTTCTACTTCCACGGGAGAGGAACAGGAAGCCAGCGGGTGGTGGCGACAGAGGCCTGGTGGCCTTTCTCAGAAGGGCAGAGCTCCCTGGCAAGCACGTCCCCCTGAAGGCAGCACATTTTCAGAGGCAGCCGAGACCCCTGGGTTGGCTGAGGAAAGGTCTCTGAAGGACTCCAGGTGGTCAGAGCCTGCAGTTTGCTCCCGAGCTGCTGGAAAGGGGCAGACTTTCCCTCTGTGCAGAGCTTTAGTTGATGGAGCTTCCACATCTCCCTGTGGGGCAAGGCCATGTTCGTCAGCCCCTTTTTATAGCTGGAAGAACGGAGCATCTCTGATAAGGGGCAGAGCGCTCCTGCACCAGGGCTCCCTCAACGGCATTAACGATGCGGGTTCTCTTGCACAAACACTCGGAGGCTCTGTGCACAGCCTCCGTGCAGACACAGCCCCAGACTGGAGTGTCGGGGAGCACCCCACACGAGCATGTGCGTAGGTAGAACAGCACCTCTCCGTTATTTCCATAAAAACATTCCTGCCTTGTAACAAGGTCATTGCTTGGCTTATTCTGTTTAACTCACTTTGGAAACATCTTTTCAGTATCCTTTACTATCATCCAATTTCAAATTATGCTGGCCAACAGCCAGGGACACGTTTGGCACTTTAATTGTATTGACTCTTCACCCATCACAGCGGCCTTCTGGAATAGGGCCTTGTGTCAGAAAAACGCCTTTACTCACTCTCATACTCACAGTACTTCTGGCCCAAGTGTGTCGTTTGTCCCCCTACACCACCCACTTCTCTGACACCAGCTGGGTGTCCACAATTTAGTTCCGTTTTGACACTGTCTACCTGGAGTTAGCATCATCTCCCGCAAGTTAAAGGCTCAGTTCCCCCAGGTTGCCTCCGTTTAGATGTCAGCCACAAGTCCCAGGTTGTCATTGTCATCGGTCTTTTGACCAGCTGACTACAAATTGTGGTTCCCATGACCCCCTCCTTGGGTTCA